>OY757026.1:11338682-11495325 GCA_963580285.1 Lucinisca nassula
GTGAAGATTGTGGCCAACCCCCCCCCCCCCCCACACACACACACACACACACACACGCACGCACACCCCAGTGAAACACTTTTCTTTTGTCGTGCTTTATTATTGTTATAGTTGTATTTGTATGTATGTATTGCTTATATATTTTTTAATTTGGATAGCAGATTGTCCATTTTGTGGACAACTGATTGTCCGCTTGTGATGTTTGGTAGGGTTTAGTTCTTTCATGTGTTTGTGATGGCCCCCGCACATCGGGGATCGGAGAAACAGATTGGGCTGCAAGGTGCTTCGTCGCAGAACAATAACCGACCGCACTGCAAATGAGCACTTGTAAACTGCTAAGAGGTCAAAGCTTGCCCAGGCAAAGTGGTGCGAGTCGGACCGCCCATATACATAAACCCTATTGGTTTCATTGGACAGGGCTTGAGTTGTCATTTAATCTCAATGTCGAATAAAAGTCCCACAAAATTGGAAACAAGTCTCCAAAATCCCGTCCCGGCTCCTTTGAACTTGGCTGTTTGACACCCCCACCCCCCCCATCCCCCTACCCCCCCCCCCCGCCTCCCCTACCCCATCCCCCCCCCCCCCCCGCACACACACAAATACGCAAATATGAACCAAATACATCACATTGTTTGAAATAAAATGAGCTCTAATAAATTCAACATACATTTTAAGCACAGAATTCTAAGTCCATGACCTTGGCCTTGATGTCATTTGCATAAGCCGGGAATTGCTGAATAAAGTTTGCACCTATATCTTTCATCAATCATATAGTTTCTAAATCCGTTACCTTAACTTGAGGCCATGTTCTTAGTTAGCGTATTGCTGAAAGATTCCTTGTCCCTATTTCTATCAGCTTATCAAATAAAAACCAAATTCACCATATGGATATGAAAATATGAGCTATTAAAATATGATTTATAAGCCCGTGACCTTGGCCTCGAGACTATTGGCATGAGTGGGGCTATTGCTGTGTAAAACGATAGATCTATATCTATCATCATACCAAATATGAACCAAATCCATTTTATGGTTCGGAAAACATTCGGAGAACATGAGCTTTGCAAAACTTTAACGTAAATGCGGACACAGGCGCCGAGACCGGCTTCGATGCCAACGCCAACGCCGGGAGTAATATTGTAGCTCTTCCTAGATTCGTCCAGGTGAGCGTAAAGCTCCGTTAACACGCGCCAATTCGTAAACGTAAGTATACACGCGCCAATTTGTATACGTAAGTATACACGCGCCAAGTTGTATACGTAAATATACACTTGCCAATTTGTATACGTAAGTATACACGCACCAATTCGTATACGTAAGTATACACGCGCCAATTTGTATACGTTAGTATACACGCGCCAATTTGTATACGTAAGTATATACGCGCCAATTTGTATACGTAAGTTTACAAGCGCCAATTTGTATACGTATGTATACTTGCACAAATGCATTTTTTTCACATCACATAAACATGCCTATATAATTCTGATTCCCTTGAACCCCACTTTTATGTAGTGAAACTGGGGTTTACAGGGGTAAACCTTATTTTTCTTATTCCTGCTCTAAAATATAGATTGTGTATACTCGTTAGGACCGCCTCGATGAGGCGGTTCTAACGAGTGCCCACAATCTATATTTTGAGCAAAAATGAGAAAATATCAGAATTTTTCATCTTAAAATTGTCATTTTTCGGCGATAAAGGTCACAATGTGACGGCATATGATATTTGCTTTGCAATGAAATATATACACTTATTATTTCTAAAGTAACTTCATCACGAAAACATACCTATATAATTTTGACCCGGTTGAACACCACTTTTATATTGTAAAACTGGGGTATCCGGGTAATAGCTTATTTTTCTTATTTCTGCTCTAAAATATAGATTGTGGGTACTCGTTAGAACCGCCTCGATGAGGCGGTCCTAACGAGTGCCAACAATCTATATTTTGAGCAGAAATACGAAAAATATCACAATATTTCGTCATAAAATTGTCATTTTTTTCGGCGAAACATCCACCAGACGTGATACAATGCGGAAGGTCACATTACGGAAACACGCCTATACAAATACATTGTAACCTTTATCATCCAAAAAATGAAAATTTTAAGATGAAAAACTGTGATATTTTTCTTATTTCTACTCAAAATATAATTTGTAGGTACTCATTAGAACCGCCTCATCGAGGCGGTTCTAACGAGTACCGCCTCATCGAGGCGGTTCTAACGAGTACCAACAATCTATATTTTAGAGCAGAAATAAAAAAACAAGGTTTACCCCTGTATACCCCAGTTTTACTAATATATAAAAGTGGTGTTCAACAGGGTCAAAATTATATAGGTGTGTTTTCGTGATGAAGTTACTGTATATATTTCATTGCAAAGCATTTATCAAATGAGCCCCGCCAAGCGAATTTGTGTCTTCGAGCATTCCGTCATGACAAATTTTAACTGCGCATGCCCAGCCATTCAGAGGGTCAAGGGATATGGCTTTCTGTCTGAAGGTTCCTCTTGATTCACTGCTTGTATGAGCGAGCAGCGAAGGTTCGCCTGCACCTTCGCTGCTCGCAAAGGCGATAAGTACCAAAATCGCATGACGCGGCCCATATGACGTCGCGTCTGAAAATGTAATTACAGTCGAACTTCGATGGGTCGAACTCGGTAGGCTCGAACACCACGTTTCGGTCGAACTGACTTTTCAGTCCCGGCAAAATCCCTAATCATTTTAACTAAACATGCCACCCTTTGCTAGAACCACGATGGCTCGAACCCTCGAACTCTAAGCCTGGTCCCTAGAGTGCATTTTCTATGTAAAATCCCACCGAAATTCCAATTTTATAAATCAAGTCACGCAGGCGCGTGATCAGTATCATAATACGGACCAAAATACGGCTCATCATCCACTCAAATTATGACCGATAAATGTACCGGAAGTCACCAAAATCGCCGCAGCTATGATAAAAAATCATAGTACACAATGATGGATCTTGCCGAGTTTGACTCCAATGGCTCGAACTACCGATGGCTCGATTTTTTTTCGGCGGTCCCGGCGAGTTCGAGCCATCGAAGTTCGACTGTACGCAATTTATAATTACATGTACCTACAAAACATACTGCTGTCTGCCATCAGTTTTCCGACACGAAAATACAGAATCCCTTATCACCCTACTCGTGTTTACCGATTTCGTATCACCAGTCTTGCTATCTCTGTGCCCCGGCATTTTTTGCGACGTAAGAAAGCAACCATCTGTAACGCGGAACCAGACATTCGGAAATATGACGTCACTTACACAAAGAGCGAATCGTCAAACTTACCCGCATATTTACGTTGAAAATAAATTACTTTCTTCGCCCTTCTGTGCTTAAAGAAATATTTGAGCTGCATGATGCTTCCACGCAGATCTGAAACCGACCGCAGACGAGTACTGGTAAACCGCTTAGAAGATCTAAGCTTGCCCAGGCAAAGCGGTGCGAGTCGGACCGTCCATGCTTATGAACCCTATTGGTTTCATTGGGCAACAGGGCTTGGGATGTCATTTCATCTCAATGTCGGGTAAAAGTCCCACAAAATTGGAAGCAACGTCTCCAAAATGACCTATACAATGTTGATGAGGACGTAAAACATCAAATCAATCAAACAAACAAATGACTTTCTTCGATATAAAATATTGGGTACAACATAAACGTTATACGACAGACTGCATGCATGGTGGTTAACCCAATCACGGCTGACAACTTTGCTTCCTTCATTAATTGTACGCCCTTGGGGCAGGCTTCAGATTCTATGACGGTTCCAGCGTAAAGGCTTACTGGGAATTAGAATTTAATTTTATGTAATGTTGGTTGGTGCCTGATGATCTGTCTCTGGTTGGGCCCATCGGAGTCTAACAGTTGGTTTTCTTCTACTCCAGCATTTAGGCCCCCGCCCATAGGGGCTTGAAGAAATATATGGGCTGCATGATACTTCCACGCAGAGCTGAATACGGCCCGCACACTAGTACCGGCAAACCGCTAAGAGGATCTAAGCCTGTCTAGGAACCGCGATGCGAGGCGGACCGTCCATGCTAATAAACCCTACTGGTTTCATTGGGCGACAGGGCTTGAGATGTCATTTCATCTCAATGTCGGGTAAAAGTCCCACAAAATTGGAAGCAATATCTCCAAAATGACCTTTACAGTGTTTACGGGGACGTAAAACATCAAATCAAACAAACAAATGACTTTTTTCGATATAAAAAGATTGGGTACAACATAAATGTTACACGACAGACTGCACGCATGGTGGTTAACACAATCACGGCTGACAACTTTGCTTCCCTCTTTAATTGTACGCCCGTGGGACAGGCTTCAGATTCTATGACGGTTTCAGCGTAATGGCTTACTGGGAATTAGAATTTAATTATATGTAATGTTGGTTGGTCCCTGATGCTCTGTCTCTGGTTGGGCCCATCGGAGTCTAACAGTTGGTTTTCTTCGGCTCTAGCATTTCAGTGGTTTCTTACTGTTGAGTCCTCAACGGTGTTTCTCTCTGTAGTTGTTTGATTTTTTAGCTCTCGGAGATGTTGCGCGGATGAGTTAGAAGGCCTCCATGAGGACTAAAAAAATAGTTGTCTAAATCGCGACGGTAGTAAGGGCGACGGCCGCGTAAAATCGATTTAAGCCCCGTTTCACTGACCGTTCCAAGGCAGTTCTTCTGTCGCGGTTTATTTTTGTTATGGTTTGTCTTTGAGTGTGGGAAAGTAACTGTCCTTTTGGCTTTCCGCTATTTGTGTTTCCATTAGGGTATAGTTATTTCATGTTTGTTTTCTTTACATTTGGAGGCTCTGGTGGGGACTGTGGATCAATTGTATCGATTCCTGATCATTGCCTTCACTTTTATTTATTAGAAGCTAAAAGCTAAAATAGTATATGATAAAAAAACATTATCACTAAAGTATTATTATCTGCCGCACAGTATCGCATCTCTTGGATATTTCAAAATCGTAGCATCTCGCTCGACGCTCCACGTCTCATGTGATACGTTGACCTGGAAACACCCACTCGACGTGATGCGATACGGCATATCAAATTACTTTAGTAACAAGGCATCGCATGCGATACAAATCCCCTCGCACAAGACAACTTCGTGTGTGGAAAACACTGAAATGGCAAAAGTCCAACTTGCTTGAGATATCATCATATGTAACATTTGTGTAAAGTTTGTTTAAAAATCCATCAATAAATGTAGGTTCTAGAGTGATGACAATGTTTCTCTAAAACTAGCCATAGTGACCTTGACTTGAGGCCATGACCGCGAAAGTAGATCTTGCTCAAGATATTATCATAAGCATCTTTTGTGTGAAGTTATATTAAAATACGTTAACAAATGTAGGCGGTAGAGCGATGACAAAGTTTTTCTAAAAATAGCCACGCTGACCTTGACCTTGTGGTCATGATCTTTAAAGTCAAAGCAACTCGAGATATTATCATAAGAAACATTTGTTTGAAGTTCTATTAAAATCCATCAATAAAAGTAGGCGCTAGAGCGAGGACAAAGTTTTTTCTAAAAATAGCCACAGTGACCTTGACCTTGAAAGTCACACTCGCTCGAGGTATTGTCATAAGGAACATTTGTGTGAAGTTATATTAAAATTGGTGAAAAAATGTAAGCGCTAGAGCAATGACAAAGTTTTTCTAAAAATAGCCAGAGTGACCTTGACCTTGAAAGTCAAACTCGCTCGAGGTATTGTCATAAGGAACATTAGAGTGAAGTTATATTGAAATCAGTGAAGAAATATAGTCGCTAGAGTGATGTCAAAGTTTTTCTAAAAATAACCAAAGTGACCTTGACCTTGAAAATCGAAAAAGCTCGAGATAATGTCATAAGGAACATTTGTGTGAAGAGATATTGTGATAAGGAACATTTGTGTGAAGTAATATTGAAATTGGTGAAAACATGTAAGCGCTAGAGCAATGACAAAGTTTTTCTAAAAATAGCCACAGTGACCTTGACCTTGAAAGTCGAACTCGTTCGAGGTATTGTCAAATGGAACATTTTGTGAAGTTATATTGTAATCAGTGAAGAAATGTAGGCGCTAGAGCTATGACAAAGTTTTCTAAAAATAGCTCAAAGCAACTCGAGATATTATCATAAAAAACATTTGTGTGAAGTTCTATTAAAATCCACCAATAAAAGTAGGCGCTAGAGCGATGACAAAGTTTTTTCTAAAAATAGCCACAGTGACCTTGACCTTGAAAGTCGAAATAGCTTGAGATATTGTCATAAGGAACATTTGTGTGAAGTTATATTGAAATTGGTGAAAAAATGTAAGCGCTAGAGCAATGACAAAGTTTTTCCAAAAATAGCCAGAGTGACCTTGACCTTGAAAGTCAAGCTCGCTCGAGGTATTGTCATAAGGAACATTAGTGTGAAGTTCAATTGAAATCAGTGAAGAAATGTCGCTAGAGAGATGACAAAAGTTTTCTAAAAATAGCCATAGTGACCTTGACCATGAAAGTCGAAATAGCTCGAGATAATGTCATAAGGAACGTTTGTGTGAAGTTATATTGAAATCGGTGAAGAAATGTAAGCACTACACCCATGACAAAGTTTTTCTAAAATAGCCACAGTGACCTTGACCTTGAAAGTGGAACTCGCTAGAGATATTGTCATAAGGAACATTTGTGTGAAGTAATATTGAAATTGGTGAAAAAAATGTAAGCGCTAGAGCAATAACAAAGTTTTTCTAAAAATAGCCACTGTGACCTTGACCTTGTAAGTCGAATTCGTTCGAGGTATTGTCATATGGAACATTTGGGTGAAGTTATATTGAAATCAGTGAAGACATGTAGGCGCTAGAGCGATGACAATTTTTTTTTTAAAAAAATAGCCATAGTGACCTTGACCTTGAAAGTCAAAATGGCTCGAGATATTGTCTTAAGGAACATTTGTGTGAAGTTATATTGAAATCGGTGAATAATGTAAGCGCTAGAGCGATGAAATTTTTTTTTAAAAAAATAGCCACAGTGACCTTAACCTTGAAAGTTTAACTCGCTCGAGATATTGTCATAAGGAATATTTGTGTGAAGTAATATTGAAATCGGTGAAGAAATGTAAGCGCTAGAGCGATGACAAAGTTTTTCTAAAAATAGACACAGTGACCTTGACCTTAAAACCATGACCTTGAAAGTCGAACACGCTCGAGATGTTTTTATACGGAACATTTGTGTGAAGTTCTATTGAAATTGGTGAAGAAATGTAGGCGCTAGAGCGATGACAAAGTTTTTCTAAAAATAGCCACAGTGACCTTGACCTTGAAAGTTGAACTCGCTCGAGAAATTGTCATAAGGAACATTTGTGTGAAGTAATATTGAAATCGGTGAAGAAATGTAAGCGCTAGAGCGGTGACAAAGTTTTTCTAAAAATAGCCACAGTGGCCTTGACCTTAAGACCATGACCTTGAAAGTCGAACACGCTCGAGATGTTTATATAAGGAACATTTGTGTGAAGTTCTATTGAAATTGGTGAAGAAATGTAGGCGCTAGAGCGATGACAAAGTTTTTCTAAAAATAGTCACAGTGACCTTGACCTTAAGGTCATGACCTTAAAAGTCGAACTCGCTCGAGATATTGTCATAAGGAACATTTGTTTGAAGTTACATTGAAACCAGTGAACAAATGTAGGCGCTAGAGCGATGACAAAGTTTTTCTAAGAATAGCCACAGTGACCTTGACCTTGAGGTCATGACCTTGAAAGTCGAACTCGCTCTAGACATTTTTATAAGGAATATTTGTATGACGTTATATTGAAATTGGTGAAGAAATGTAGCCGCTAGAGCGGTGACAAAGTTTTTCTAAAATAGCCCCAGTGACCTTGACTTGAGGCCATGACCTTGAAAGTCGAACTCGCTCGAGATATTGTCATAAGGAACATTTGTGTGAAGTTATATTGAAATTGGTAAAGAAATGTAGGCGCTAGAGCGATGACAAAGTTTTTTTCAAAAAAATAGCCACAGTGACCTTGACCTTGAGGTCAATACCTTGAAAGTCGAACTCGCTCGAGATATTGTCATAAGGAACATTTGTGTGAAGTTATATTGAAATTGGTGAAGAAATGTAGGCGCTAGAGCGATGACAAAGTTTTTCTAAAAATAGCCACAGTGACCTTTACCTTGAGGTCATGACCTTGAAAGTCAAACTCGCTTGAGATATTGTCATAAGGAACATTTGTGTGGAGTAACATTAAAATCGGCCAAGAAATGTAGGCGCTAGAGCGATGACAAAAGTACATACGTACGTACCTACGTACGTAGGGGACAAATGCTATACCCCCCCCCCCCCCTCACAACTAAGGTGTGCGAGGGGATAATAAGGTGTAGTATATATTTCATTGCAAAGCATTTATCATATGGCGTTGCGTCTGAGAATGTATTGAATTCGGTAATCCACTAGTGAATTAAATATGCAAATTAGTGAGATATGACCCGTAACGTTACAAGTATGTCTTCGCGTTCATTACGCAAACACGCTTTTACAAATACATTGCCACCTTTATCGCCGAAAGAATGAAAATTTTATAATGAAAAATTGTAATATTTTTCATATTTCTCTCAAATTATAGATTGTGGGTACTCGTTAGAACCGCCTCGATTAGGCGGTTCAAACGAGTACACCCAATCTATATTTTAGAGCATATTTTTCTTATTTCAGCTCAAAATATAGATTGTGGGTACTCGTTAGAACCGCCTCGATGAGGCCTCGATGAGGCGTTTCTAACGAGTACCCACATTTTATATTTTAAAGCAGAAATAAGAAAAATAGGTATACCCCGGAAACCCCAGTTTTACTGTATAAAAGTGGGGATCAAGGGGGTCAAAATTATATAGGCATGTTTTCGTGATGTACTAATGGCGGAACATTGACATTCTTGTAAAAAAAAATCGTGAAAAAAAGTGGATTTAAAATGTCATATGATAAAACAGAATCCCGCGTTCGTGTTTATGCACCGTCACACTTATTAGATTCGTTCGGAAAAATGGGATAAAATGCTCGGCAAAAAAAGCCTCGCATTTTATCCCTTTTCCTCAACTCGTTTAATAAATTGAATAATACATTAACATTAATGTAAGATCCTGTATGTGAGAAAACTTTTCTCAAGGCTTGACTCAAGTAGCATTTAGTACCTATTGCTGTCGATGACTTCCTGCGCATGCGCAAGGCTAGAGTATCCGTTAAACAACAGGACCCGTATTTCAGGCAGTCTGGTTCGCAGTCACAGTATCCACAACAGCCCGTCACCCAAGAGAAGCCTGTCCCGCAGTCACCATGGGCTGGACAGGCTTGCACACTGGCTTCCTGTAGTTCAGACATTTCCCCATTTCCGAGCACCGAGTCTTTCATGGAGGTTATCAATAACAGGATCAGTTTCGATAAGAACTCTATCTTGAAGCAGCGCATATTTAGGTCTGTAAACAAAATTTAATCAAAGCACTGACAGCACAGATGGGTCGCTTGTATCCGAGTGAAGGCTGGGAACGGGACTTATAGAGGATCTTACATGCGTGTTCATGTATTATTGAATTTATTAAACGAGTTGAGGAAAAGGGATAAAATGCTCGGTTGAGGAAAAGGGATAAAATGCGAGGCTTTGCCGAGCATTTTATCCCTTTTCCACAACGAGTTTAATAAATTCAATAATACATGAGCACGAATGCAAGATTCTATTTATCATATGACATTTAAAACGCATTTTATTCACGATTGTTTACTAAAATGTCAATATTGCGCCGTTAGTAAACGCGACGTCGTTAAGGATGTCGTACGTGTAACGTTACGGGGCGTATCTAGCTAATTTACATATTTAATCCACTAGTGGATTATCGAAAATATTACATGGCGTTATTACACTCTCAGACGCGACGTCATATGATAAAAAACTGTTTCGTTTAACTCTTAAATTCCAGTATTGTAAGCAAGCAGTGTAGACCCTGATTAGATGTTGTGTGGCATCTGGTCTGGATCTACACTGTTTGCCAATGACCTTGCACATGAACCGAGTAAAGATTTTTAATTTTACACAGCGTTCTGGTGATATATCAGCGCTGCTATAAATAACCGGTGCCCGAATGTTGTACATGGTCAGCGATATTCACTCGGGCAATAACAAGCGGGCAGCTTGTGTAGTTAGTAGCTTTGGATCGATAAACAGTCGACCCAAAAAGTAAACATATAGACGTTTCAGCCGTTTCGATCGAGAATCTATTTTTGTATATGTGCTCTTGGCGAGGATTCAAATCGGTTTGACGGGCTCCCGTGGCCTACTGGGTAACAGCGCTGATCGTTAATCATGTTGCCTCGCTCGGATCACATGTGAAACGCCAAGTTCTGCAATGGTAGGTCAGGTTGTTTTTCTTCGATAACCCCGGTTAATGTTTCGCCCATCTCTGATTAACGGCAGGCTATGAATAAGTGAAGTAATCTTGAAAGGGCCGTAAAACCAAAACCAAAAAAAAACCCCAATGACATCAGCTTGAATATCATCAGAAAGAGACATCATCAAATCTTTTTTCATAGCAAAATGAAAATAAATCAGCTACAAGTGGAGCGCAATTAGTACCCATCGGAATTCAAACCATCACCATTTTGTGTAACTTAGTACCATATCTAATAACAATGTTATCTAGAATATATATCAAAGCGTCACAAACATTTCAGCAAGACATGTTTAAACAATTTTGGACATCTGGAGTAAAGAAAGAAATTTTATCATCACGAGCAAGATAAAGTAACCTCTCTCTGAAAAGTAGTCTCAATTAAATTTATTAATTTCTTCTTGATTAAATTATGGGGCGAAGTTGTACACAGTGTTCAAAAACCGTATGTAGACAAAACCAAACGCGCAAAATCCTCTGTGCTTTAGTTTGTCAAGAACTTCCATAGAAGTTTTAATTTATTATTAGCAATAAGTACTTTTTAAATGAAAATTATAGAAATAGACGCCGAGCCTGGAAAAGCCACAATCAAAGATTACAGCTTACCAATGGCACCAAGAGGAAGAGTAATTAAAGGAAAACAACCAAAAAATTAACTGTCACTTCAGAACAAAGGTTTTGAGGAGACAAACAGTTTGTTACAAGTTTTATGAAAGTTGACTGAGTGGTTTATAATATGACCTTTTGAACATTTCACAAATTCTGGTAGTGTTAGTCCAGAACAAGGGTGTGAGTTTAATGACGTCATAAACTCACAATTGGAAAACTTTGAATTACAGCGATTCTCGTGCAATAAAACAGCAATAAATAGTTCAGTATGCATTCCATTTATTCAATGCGATGATAATTTACTGTTTTAAGTACAAAATCTGAAAAGTATGCTGTAAATTATTATTTTTCTATTTTGGTCACGTGACTAGATTAACAAAATGGCGGCCCTCATAGACAGCAACAGTAAAATGTTCAAAAGGTCATAATTTCAAAACTGCTCAACCGATTTTCATAAAATGTGTACCAAAATGTTCGCCTCATCAAAGGCAATGTTTTAAAGTGACAGTTAATTTTTTTGGGTGTTTCCCTTAAACAATGAAGAAAACAAAACAGAAACTAATTTTTTGAACCACAAACAGCTTAGCCTCCCTCTTCCTCATAAGAGGTGATCACGTCGCAACAGACACAAGTATTAATAAGGGTCGGCTTACATTACGAAAACACGCGTATACAAATACATTGTAAACTTTACCGCCGAAAAAGCGAAAATTTTCACTGAATGAAAAAATCCGATATTTTTCTTATTTCTGCTCAAAACATAGATTGTGGACACTCGTTAGAACCGCCTCGATGAGGCGGTTCTAACGAGTACCCACAATCTATGTTTTTAAGCAGAAATAAGAAAAATAATGTACACCCCTGCAAACCCTAGTTTTACTATATAATAGTGGGGTTTGAGGGGTCAAATTTATAAAGGCGTGTTTTCGTGATGTAAAACGCTGAATTTCTTGCTGAATTCAGCGACCTGCTGATCAGCTTAAGGGGTCTAAAACGCTGAATTGCTGATATGCTGAATTTTATTTTTACATGTTCTTTACGGCGTATTTTGTTTGGTTTTTGGAATTTGTTATTATAAGAATCTTATATTGGTATGAGGGGTGGATGGAAAAATCCGTCCCGAGGGACACTGTCCGGCATCTCGAGGCTTGCCGATAATGCTGCCCAGCCAAGTGTTTTTTAATGTTTGGAAACAGGAAATAATCTGATGGAGCTACATCAGGTGAATACGGAGGGTGATTGACAAGTGCGAAGCCACAGTCATGCACAGCAGCCATTGAGACAACCGATTTATGAGCAGGCGCATTGTCCTGATGGAACAAGACCCCTTTTGTCAATTTTCCGGGTCGTTTAGCCTTAATTGCTTTTCGCAATTGTTTTAGCAGATCTGCATAATACTCCCCATTAATTGTTCTGCCCTTTTGAAGGTAATCTATGAATATTATACCCTTGGCATTCCAGAACACTGATGCAATCACCTTCCCTGCAGAGGAGACGACCTTTGCCTTCTTTGGAAGGGGTGTGCCAGGGTGCTTCCATTGCATGGATTGTCTTTTGGTCTCTGGCTCAAAGTGATGAACCCAACACTCATCCTGAGTGACAAAACGGTCAAGAAAACCATCTTGGTCTGCTTCAAAAATGGACAAGTTGGCTTGTGACAGGTTCAGTCTTGTCAACTTTTGGTCAGGCGTCAAAAGCCGTGGCACCCATCTGGCGGCAACCTTCGACATTCCTAATTCACTGTGTAGAATGTTCTCTACTCGTTCACGGGAGATGCCAACAGTGTTAGCTAACTGATTCACAGTTAAACGCCTGTCATCCATCACGGCCGTGTGCACTTGGCTGATGGTTTCCTCAGTTGTTGCCGTTGTGGGTCGTTCACACCGGTCATCATCTTCAAGGCTGTCCTTGCCCATCTTAAAATTTGATGCCCACCTTTTCACGAATGCATACGAAGGAGGATCATCCCCTAATGTAGCAACCATATCGGCATGAATGTCCTAGGGAGCTAACCCCTTTTTATGGAGGTGCTTGATGACACCACGATGCCAGATTTTGTCCTTTTTCTCAAAAACGTTCTATTATCAATTTTCAAAGTCTAGAAGATCTACGTTATTGCAGGATAACTTGATTTCATCTGAGTCAAATCAAGTAATAAAGGTTTGGATTTAATGAATAAAAAAATTCATGGCTGTTCGATGCCTGCTTCTTGGTCAGGCTCAGACTTTTTCAGCCTACCCGAAGGTAGATTGAAAAGTTCTGAGCCTTACCAAGATCCAATGGTTTGTCCATGCTGAAAGTGCCTTATTTTTCAACATAGTCTCCCTTCCTGTCCACATACTTCCTCCAGCGATGCTGGAGTCCTTGGATCCCAGTGGTATAAAAGGTCTCATCTTGGTCCCTGAAAAACTCCTCCACAGCAGCTATCACCTCCTCCTCTGACCGATAATGCTGCCCAGCCAAGTGCTTTTTAATGTTTGGAAACAGGAAATAATCCGATGGAGCTACATCAGGTGAATACGGAGGGTGATCGACAAGTGTGAAACCACAGTCATGCACAGCAGCTATTGCGACAACCGATTTATGAACAGGCGCATTGTCTCGATGGAACAAGACCCTTTTTGTCAATTTTCCGGGTCGTTTAGCCTTAATTGCTTTTCGCAATTGTTTTAGAAGATCTGCATAATACTCCCCATTAATTGTTCTGCCCTTTTGAAGGTAATCTATGGATATTATACCCTTGGCATCCCAGAACACTGATGCCATCACCTTCCCTGCAGAGGAGACGACCTTTGCCTTCTTTGGAGGGGGTGTGCCAGGGTGCTTCCATTACATGGATTGTCTTTTGGTCTCTGGCTCAAAGTGATGAACCCAACACTCATCCTGAGTGACAAAACGGTCAAGAAAACCATCTTGGTCTGCTTCAAAAATAGACAAGTTAGCTTGTGAAGGTTTAGTCCGGTCAACTTTTGGTCAGGCGTCAAAAGCCGTGGCACCCATCTGGCGGAAACCTTCGACATTCCTAATTCACTGTGTAGAATGTTCTCTACTCGTTCACTGGGGATGCCAACAGTGTTAGCTAATTGATTCACAGGTAAACGCCTGTCATCCATCACGGCCGTGTGCACTTTGCTGATGGTTTCCTCAGTTGTTGCCGTTGTGGGTCGTCCACACCGGTCGTCATGTTCAAGGCTATCCTTGCCCATCTTAAAATTTGATGCCCACCTTTTCACGGTTGCATACAAAGGAGCATCATCCCCTAATGTAGCAACCATATCGGCATGAATGTCCTAGGGAGCTAACCCCTTTTTATGGAGGTACTTGATGACACCACGATGCCAGATTTTGTCCATTTGCTCAAAAACGCGCTAGTATCAATTTTCAAAGTCTAGAATTTCTACGTTATTGCAGGTAACTTGAACTCATTTGAGTCAAATCAAGTAATAAAGGTTTGGATTTAATGAATACAAAATTCCATGGCTGTTCGATGCCTGCTTCTTGGTCAGGCTCAGACTTTTTCAGCCTACCTTCGTAGAATGGTGTACAATAACTGCTTGATGCAGAATAGCAAGCTGGACCACTTTTTTCTACGTAACATTAATTCCGGCTTATTACATAATTTTGACTGGGCCATTAAACTGTACTAGGCAAACAGGGAAATATAAAGAAAAAAATAAGTTCTGTGTAAGATTCCATAAGTAAATTTGCAACAGACAGCTGGCAAACAACAACTTAACAGTTAATCCTGCAATACTTATATAAGAATGTAAGAAACACGCATACATAGACCACAAAACTTCTGCATAAACATGTAAACCTGGATAAGATATACTGACATGAAGCGTCGCTTAAATAGAAGCGGCATATTTGATATGTAGGAGATATTACCTTCGGCCTGACCGACGATATTCTTAAATAAAAACGGCGTATTATCGCAAAAGTTCTAAATGAAAGATATTCTTTAATAGTGACGATCAGCAGAGGAAGCCAAAAGAAACCATAAACAGTTCTCTACAGAGCCATCTAGCGACAAATGATGGAGGCACATGTAGTACCCTCGGTCTTTGTCGTTACTAGCTTACCATATTTCGACTAAAATGACACCAAAATAGTTCAACAGAAATCCAAGTTGACCTGGAAATCGCGAACGAAGATTTTGTTTTACTTATACTTATACTTGCAGGCTAGACATTTTATTAAAGAATTCAACGAATGCACTCTGACACCATTGAGCATTTTGAGATATTCAAAATGGCGTCTAGGATGTTTGCCAAAAGCTTTTTCATCTTAAAATTTTCGTTTTTTCGGTGGTAATATTATATTTGTATAGGCGTGTTTTCGTAAAGAGGTTTATTATTTTTATTGTTTGTCTTTGCCTATATGTACTTCTGATATCTTTCTATTTTGGATAGCCGTGTGTCCATTTTGTGGGTTTTGCTTTCCGCTTAAGATGTTTTAATAACGGTGAAGGTGTTTTAAGTTGGTGTTTCTTTCCCTTATGGGTCTTAGATAGGGGGGTGGGGGTTGGGGTAACTGTATCGATTTCTGATCATTGCCTTCACTTCTGTTTTTTATCATATGACGTCGCGTATGAGAGTGTAATAACGCCACATCACGAAAACACGCCTATATAATTTTGATCCCCTTGAACCCCACTTTTATATAGTAAAACTGGGGTTTCTGGGGTATAACTTATTTTTCTTATTTCTGCCCTAAAATATAGATTGAAGGTACTCGTTAGAATCGCCTCAAGGATGCGGTTCTAACGAGTGCCCACAATCTATATTTTGAGCAGAAATATGAAAAATATCACAGTTTTTCATCTGAAAATTTTGGTTTTTAAGGCGGTAAAGTTTACAGAATATTAGTATAGGCGTGTTTTCGTAATGATGTAATATTTTCGATAATCCACTAGTGGATTAAATATGCAAATTAGCTAGATACATCCCGTAATGTTACATGTACGACGTCCTTATAGACGTCGCGTTTACTAACGGCGGAATATTGACATTTTTGTAAACAATCATGAATAAAATGCGTTTTAAATGTCATATGATAAATAGAATCTTGCATTCGTGCTCATGTATTATTGAATTTATTAAACTCGTTGAGGAAAAGGAATAAAATGCTCGGCATAGCCTCGCATTTTATCCATTTTCCTCAACTCGTTCAATAAATTCAATAATACATGAACACTCATGTAAGATCCTCTATTTCTAAATTGATATGTACGATGGCTGACCTTCCAGCTAACTGACGAATAACTGAATACAAACTCGCGTATTACTGTAAAGGTTCTTCTGTCGCGGTTTATTTTTGTTATGGTTTGTCTTTAGGTGATTGTGTCGCTTGTGTTATTTTATTTTGGATAGCCTATTGGCCATTTTGTGGGAAAAGTAACTGTCCTTTTGGCTTTCCGCTGTTGGTATTTCCATTAGGTCTGTTGATGCATGTTTGTGTTTCTTTCCCATTGGTGTTTCTAATGGGAGTTATGGATTGAATGTATCGATTCCAGATCTTTGCCTCTACTTCTATTTTAAACAAAGAAGTAACTTTGATATCTCCGATATACCTTGTATCTAACTGTAGATATTCTTGAATAAAAGTTCTAAAACAAAGCAAACTCCTTTAATTACTAATTCTAACACAGCGCGCCTATATAGGCAATGGAAAATAACTGTGTTTTATTTTACAACAAATCACGGCAAGGAAGAGCGCCACGAGTGACGTCATCAAAAACTGCCAATTTATGACGTCACTAGTCGATTTCCTTGACGTTAGACGGTGTAACGTCATATTCCCGCATCGAAAACGTTAGAAAAAGATATAAAGGCATATGTTTCAGTCGATTATTTAAGCGGGATTTCTTCTAACAAGTATAGCTTTTTACAAAAAGCTAGGTCTACGCTTAGCACATATTAAATGTGAATGTCTAGAGTTATATCCCAGAAATGTGTTTTATACAATAAACTGTCTTTGGCAATATTCTAATTTGCCATCCTGCCGACTGAAGTACATGTATAATGTCTAAAAATGTTGTAATATTGTGAAAAAGTACTTTTTCATCTTTAAAAAGGCAAGTGTATGCTTGTGACATCTTTCAAATTGAATGCTTGAAAACTGTTGGAGAAGTTAGACTTTATAGAAGACTAATTGAAGATTAAACCTAAACGTTTGCTAATGGTGAGTTAAGTTTTTTTAGCTCACCATAGCGGAAGGCTGCTGAGAAGCTTATTGGATAAGCAGTGGTCCGTCGTGGTCGAGAGTTTCTAGATGTATATTTTTTGTATTAGCCTGTACAATATGACAGCAGATATAGGCTTGTACAAATGTAATACATGTAGCAATTCTGTGCCAGAGCTCTGCGCGCCGGCCTCTTTTTGTGTGAAAGCTTACACTTGCTATAGGCTGCTCTTTTCTTCTTGTGAAAGCGTATACTTGTTGAGTTGCATAAGAATGGAAGGTCAACCTGCACTGTGGGTAACTAATGGCTGTACTTCCGTGTTAAACTCAATCTCTATAATGTCTACGCCCATGGGCGTAGACAACAATGGCGAAAAGTTGTGAGATTTTGAAGGAAACAACAGCATTATTGCCGATTTTCAGCATGTTAGAATCAAAATGTATCAGCTCTAGTTTGTGATTTGTTGAGTCAGTTGTAAGAAGACAAATCACGCACGCGACGCGCTCGTGATTTGTCTACTTTACAACTGACCTCCAAACTGTGATTTATAACTCAACAAATCACAGGTAGAGCTGATCTATTTCTTAACTAGAAGTGAAGGCAATGATCAGGAATCGATACAATTACATTGTAACCTACACCTCCCATCAGAGACACCAAAGGGAAAGAAACACAACATGAAATAACTGGACCCAGATGAAAACATCAATAGCGGAAAGCCACATACAGTCAAACTTCAATGGCTCGAACACCTTTGGGACCTCGAAAATCTGTTCGAGACAGGGGTAGTTCGAGCCACTGAGCTAACGGTCAGGAGGCATAACGAGATACTTTTAGACATCTTTTCGGTGTTCTATAACGAAAATGTATGTTGTGTGTACTCATTAGAATCGCCTCATCGAGGCGATTCTAATGAGTACACAGCATACATTTGGAAGATAAAAGACATACATCTCCTTAATTATCCCGCACTATTACTTATGTAGAGGATTTCGCTAGGGACTCAAGAAATTGTTTGACACATCATTGGTAAACGAGTCATCGGTGTTCGAGCCATTGAAGTTCTACTGTATATACCTATGTACCAATTGGCTATCAAAAACAAAATGATTTAAGCGATACAAACATTCGAAGACAAACACAAAATTAAACCGCGACAGAAGGACCGCCATAGAACCGGGGCTTAAATCAATTCTACGCGGCCGCAATCCCCGCCCTTACTTCCGTCACCATTGAAACAAAGAATTTGTTCAGTCTGCATGAAGGCTTCCTAACTCACTGCATGAAGGCTTCCTAACTCATCAGTGCTATATCCCCAAGAACATAAAAATCAAACAGCGATGAAACAACGGTGAGGACTCGACATTAAGAAATAACTGAATATAAAAAGCAGAAGTAAAACAAAGATCAGGAATCGATACAATTAACTTACTCCACCCATCAAAGACACCAAAGGGAAAAAAAGACAAACATGAAGCGACCAGACCATAATGGAAACCTAAACAAAGGATGGCCATAAGGACAGTTACTTTCCCACAAAATGGCCAAATGGCCATCAAAAATAAAAAGACAAAAGTGATACACACAGTAAGTAACAAACAACAACTTGAATAAACCGCTATAGAAGAACCGCCTTGGAACGGTCAGTGGAAAGAATTCCACCTTGGGGAATTAAATCGATTTTACATGGCCATAACCCTCGCCCTTACCTCTGTCGCGGTATACATTAATTTTGTTTAGTCCGCATGAAGGCTTCCTAACTCATCAGTGTAACATCTCCGAGAACATACAAATCAAAAAACTACAGAGCTGATACAAGGATGATGACTCGACAGCATACAACAACAGAATTGCTGGAGCAAAAGAAAACCAACAGTTAGACTCCGAGGGGCCCGACCAAAGATATATAACCTTCCACTTACCTGAAGACTGTCTTAAATAAAATCGACGTGTTATCGTAGGTTATCGATAAAATAATTATGTAGAATACCTCCAAAACGCTCTTTGAACTGCAAAAACAAATGCTGTATTCAAAATGGCGATCCGTTTATGCTTTGAAGCTGGCAGATGTGACGTCATAGCCAGGTCAAAATTGAGACGTAAGATACAATTGATCAGTTACCGTAAAAATCCTCATAAAATCAGAACATAAAAAGAAAATTTACTTTTTTTTTCGGCGGATACCAAACGTATTTAATCTCGTGTGTTAAAAACATCCGAATTTTCACTCGTGCTTCGCACTCGTGAAAATTTGGATGTTTTCACCACAGTCGATGAAATATTTTTGATATCCACCTCAAAAAAGTTAATATTCTGTATCTACTTAACTGAAGATTGTCTTGGATAACACCGACGTATTATCATAAAGGTTCGAAAATAAAGAACATCTTTAATAAGTCCGACAGATTATCTTCAATAACCCTTTTTTTTTTCTTTTTTTCTTTTTTTTTTTTTTTGATATTTGTTTTTGTTTTTTTTTGTTTTTTATACCAAGAGATGAAGGAAGTCCTACGCATTACGAAAACACGCCTATACAAATACATTGTAAACTTTACCGCCTTAAAAACGAAAATTTTCAGATGAAAAATTGTGATATTTTTCTTATTTCTGCTCATAATATAGATTGTGGGTACTCGTTAGAACCGCCTCATCGCGGCGATTCTAACGAGTAGCCGCAATCTATATTTTAGAGCATAAAAAAGAAAAATAAGGTTTACCCCTGTATACCCCAGTTTTACAATATAAAAGTGGGGTTCAAGGGGGTCAAAATTATATAGGCATGTTTACGTAATGGTATGAAGGTGTTATCTTGCTCACCATTCACTTATTACCTTAGAGGTTTCAGAACAAAGAGCTTGAAGTCTGCCAACATACATGCAGAGATTACATATTATCGTACAGCTGCTAAAAGAAACTTCTATGAAATTATGATATAAGTTCGAAATGATAACTGATTATATAATAATTTATCATGCATTACTGTCATCTTTTCAATAAGCAAAGTGGGATATCAGATTTCCTAAACGCCGAAGACTTTTGCCTGAATTCCATGTGTACGAGGGATATTCGAAAAGTATCCGGAAAAGGTTCAAAACTTGTTTATAAGTACGAACATTATCATGTGAAGGAGGATATAGCGAAAAGATGTAAAATTTAACTTTTTCAGGCATACTTCCTCTATGAGTAAGTTCTCCCGCTCAACGTTACATAACGTTGCCCCGCTCAAAGTTAATCGACGTTGCCATAGTGACTGTGGATTGTGCATCAGAGCAATGTACATTACGAAACACACCTATACAAAAAATACATTGTAAATCTTACCGCCGAAAATCGAAAAATTTAAGATGAAAAATTGTGATATTTTTCTTATTTCTGCTAAAAAATATGGATTGTGGGTATACGTTAGAACCGCCTCATCGAGACGGTTCTAACGAGTACCCACAATCTATATTTAAGAACAGAAATAACAAAAAAAGGGGTAACCCCTGAAACTCCAGTTTTACTATATACAAGTGGGGTACAAGGGGGGTCAAAATCATATAAGCGTGTTTTTGTGATGATATGATTTTTCTTGGATTATGTGCAAAGTATATTAAAGTATCACTTGTGAATATTTTATTCTAATATTCGCAGTAAGGAATACAGTAAAATAACGATATTACGACAACCATTGGGACTGTTCAAAAGTGGTCTTTAAGACCACTTTTGAACAGTTCCAAAGGTGGTCTCTGAAAAGGGGACACTGCATGCAGAAAATACAAAAAAAGACTATCTTAAATCTATTTAATAAGCTTTACAAACCACAAATTGTCTTTATTTTAGGTGGTTCATCTTAAATATCCATTTGACTTTAATAACTAGGTTAAGGTCACAATGGAATTTTACTGTAAGTTATAAACCTTGTTTGGATACTTTTCGAACACACCTCGTACACCATTTTACTTTTATAGATATATTAGATATATTAGATATATTAATATAAACAAAGTTTAAACAAATCTCAGAAGATTCATAAGAAAACCTTGAAAATATAACTACAAATTTAATACCGGTAATTAGCATTTTATTACCTATTTAATGACAGTCGATCAAATATATCTGAAAGTAATATTACTTTAGAGTCTCATATATGTTGTTGATATTCTGACAAAAAGGAAATATGACGTTCGCAATATTTGAACACAAGAGTACACATAAATATTAATCGCTGCAATAGAACCTGTGACTTCGGGAGAATGCGAATAGCAAAGACTATGATCAGACTGCGCATTCGCACAGTCTGATCAGAGTCTTCGCTTCTCACTATGTGGCCTCCCGCTGGCTCGCTATGTGGCTGCCCCTCTACTCGATATGTGGCTTCCCGCTACTTGCTATGTGGCTGTCCGCTGTCATGCTATGTGGCTGCCCCTCTACACGCTATGTGGTTTCCCGCTGACTTGCAATGTGACTGCCGCTGTGTGACTGTTCTGTGTTTCTTGATGCGATAAAATGGCCGACTCTGAATGACTGGGTAATTTTAGCCTCCACCATGCACTCAGACTCCAATGGCTCAAATATCTTTGGGACTATGAAATTTTATTCTAAATAAGTGTACTTACGAGTAGAGTTAGTTTATACTAATTTATTTAAATTCGATTGCGATGAAAGATTCAAGCTTATTGAATCGCCCTCGAACACTTATTCCGGGTGTGTTCACGCGCGCGAGAGAGAGGTAGTGGCTTTAACACCACTGCTACCCATTTACACCTGGGTGGAGTGGAGCAGTGTCATTACGTGTCTTGCCCAAGGACACACCTCGATACCGATGGCCGATTCGAACGCACAACCTCTCGATCATAAGTCGAACGCGTTAACCACTTCGCTATCGAGGCTGACTCAATACTTAGAGTTATTGAGGGTTATTCGTAGCGACAGTTCATGGGTCATAATATAAGAATCTTATATGGGTGTAAGGGGTGGATAGAAAAATCCGTCCTGAAGGTCGCCTCGTGATGCCGAACAGTGATCCTGAGGGACGGATTTTTCTATCCACCACTCACACACATATAGGATTCTTTTTCTTGCATACCTCCCATTTCTTAGCGCGGAAGTTATGACACTACAGGAATGTTTAGTGACGTCACGGTTACGTGCTGTGACGTCAACCTTAACGACGGCGCGTATGAGGTCGTATTCAACCCGTGCATTTATCAAGCACGCGAGAGTATTCGATTTTAGGTAAGAACACCAGGGTTAGAACAAAATTTCTATCCCAAACTTAAACTATGGATTTCCTTATCTGGTGTGCAAGAATTGGTGTTACGAGCCAAGCGTAGAAAAAATAAAACAAACAAAAAAAACATTTAGATAAAATAACAATATTTATTTACAAAGTATTTAACTTATTGTTATAACTGTAATGAAGTAAAAAAGAAACACATATTTAGTTCTGTCTTTAGATATCCTTGAAATTATATTTGTCTTATCCCACTTAGTCATAAATGAATAATAATCCACAAGAAATCCAACAAAGAATTAAGAATGAAAATTTCTTAAAATACCAAAAACTGAACTGAAGGTAACTAAAGGTAACTTTTGTCATTTTGTCATACAGTCTTTAAAAGTTCTGGGGCGAGTTGTTCAAAACGAACGACATCGTTAATTAACATATCGTTAAATCTTTGATCATTTATTACTACAAATATGCTTATATTTTTGCTGAAAGCATGTGAGCAGCTTTTGCATTCGCAAAAGCTGCTCACATACTTTTCAGCAAAATACCAAAATTCTACATATTGTACTTGCTAGAACAGTTGGCAATATGGCCATTAACGAGCTCGTTAAGCTAATGAGGGGATAAACAGCTGGACCCTGGCAAAAAAAACGTACATGCTAAATACAGTGATCTGGAGCCTTCTGGTTTATTTACAAATCCACATTTCTTGTGAACAAATTGGGGCCTATTTACCAACTATTATTCTCTGATTCATCATTATAGAAAAAACCTTTCTTAAAATAAGTAAGTGAACAAACCTACTGGGTGTAATATGTGGATCAGAAAAAAAAAATATATACATAACATGGGGATGGTTAATTATATTTTCACTTTTTATGTAAAATAAGGGGTTGTTAAGTATGCTCATTAGAATCGCCTTATTTGGACGAGTCTAATGTGTACAAACAAAATACCTTTTCAAGATAATACCAGAAAAAGCTCCCTGAAGTATACTTATTACAGATACAATGGGCCCTCGTTATAACGACAGTATTTGTCCCCCCACACATAAACTTTATAAAGAATTCGTTGCTATAAAGAATCCCAAAAAGGTGTAGTAGTACACATAAAGAAGGGCGCTTTCACCTCAGTAAATCCAAGAAACAATTTTTTGGACATATACCAGAATCACCTCGCCGACGATTCGAACAAATATCCGCAAGAAACAAATGTTGCGAACATTTGTTAGAATCGCCTCGTTGAGGCGATTCTAACAAATATCCGCAGCATTTTTTTCTTGAAGAAAGAAATGCAATTGTCTAGAACATCTCCGTTGATCCCTCCCATATTGTAGTAACGAATCATTTCGGAAACTCGCCTGTTCAAATATTTTGAAAACTTTACCACTAAAAGGGAAAATTTTCAGATAAAAGATTGTAAATTTTTTCTTATTTCTGCTCCATGACATAGATTGTAGGAGCTCTTTAGTACTACATCGGCGAGGCAGTTCTAATAAGTATCTACAAACCATGTTTTGGAGCAGAAACACAAAAAATATTGTTTACCCTTTTAAACCCAGTTTTACTGTATATAGTCGGGGATTTGAAATTCGTAGCACCCGTATTTAAGGCGTTTAATGCACCTTACTTTCTCACACTTAACTATGATATGAATTTATTAATAGGTCATTCAGCATCTTGAAAATGGAGTTAGAAAATAAAAAAGTGGGGAAAAAGACATAAAAAGGGGAGATAAATGTTCCTACCCTCATTTCTCATTTAAGCATCCGAACAATTCGAAACTACATCTCCTCTGAAACTACAAGGCCAATTCGAACCAAATTATATGTGAAGCCGCAATGGGGTGGAAGAACAAACATATATTCTGAATGTCTGGGTCACATGATCAAACTGTCTACCACGCCCATATATGGTAAATACCTTTGAAAATCGCCTTCTCAGAAAATCAATCGACCGATAAACTTGAAACTTGGTATACAATATTGGGGACCCGGGCGCTACCAAATTTGTTCAAATGAAGACATATCGTTGACCTTGACTTTCTTACGTCAAGGTCATATTCGGTCACTAAGGATTTTGTATGGAAAAACCAGGATTTTCTGGTTCTGTTGCAGCGTATGACATCATAGTTGATATTTGCAATCAGCTTAATTATCCTGGGGCAATAAGATAAAATTATTAATTGATTATCCTATATTACACAATGTCAACCGATATTCAAAAATCATAAATCATGTTTTTAATTGCGTCAATTAATAAAATTGTCATTAATCAGTATTTTCGTATTGGCCCAGTTACAGGTCCTCGGTCAGCTGTATTGGCCTCGGCCTTCGGCCTCGTGCCAATACAGCAGACCTCGGACCAGTACCTGGGCCAATACGAAATTATTTGATTAATAACATTATAATATTCTTTTTTATTTTTTTTTCTAAAATACTGGCGTCACACCAATATATGGCTAAAAGTGATTTTAAATTCTGCATCTCAAGAAATACAAGACCTTGGTATGCAGTATTTTTGGCTCTAGCCCAGCTAAGAATATTCAAGCGACCATAATAGGGGAGGGGGAGCTGGCAAATTATGCCCACTTTAGCTCTTGTGAACGTAGTTTCCCATGGGCTGCTTGTTTATAACTTTGTACTCAAGGCATTTATTAAAAGTCGTGTAAGCTTGATGGCAAGCGTAAACCATATTTAATTGGTGTAGTCATGATACAGCAGTTTTCTGCTTTACTGATTGTGTTTGTTTTGTAACCTTTTGTTGTTCCGCTGCATTTTACAGCCTTCATAAACAATTAATTGATGACAAGTGGTAGTTTGGTATGAAGTAACCGTGACAGCAATACCTCTGAAAGACGACAATGCTCAGTGGCCCTATTTCAGTCCTTTTTCAAAGGGTTGGCAGATTTTTTGGTCCAGTATTTCATAATTGAAGGAAATACGTGTTTTAATGAGTTTACGCCTCTGAACAATCCAGCCTCCTTTTGACTGAAGGTCTGCGAAATTTGACTGCAAACAAAAAAGAAACAGTAAATAGTATTTGGTGGAACGACTTTACTTAAATGTTTATGAGGTTAATTGTTTTGGTTTTTACCATTAATTTGCTGCCGAAAACGATACTCTACTGAATTTAAATATCAGCATCCAATTCTCAAGCTGCGGATTTGATATACTCCAGTTTATTTGCTGATTGAATGACTCTGGTTTTGGTCGATCTTTTGGCAAACATGCGCAAAATTGAGGTCACCAAGTTACATGAAGATGCAGGTCAGTCGAGAGTCTGTGTTGAACCCGAAGTTCCAATTACATCAAACATCGTCCCTGTTCACTGTTTAATATTATCTGACATATTAGGTATCAACCTCAAGTAAATTAACCTGCCCACCTAATTCCTTTCATTTGTTCGAACGCATTTCCACCAGAAGGCCTGAAGGTAAGTGTCTGATGCTCTGTGTCTGGTAGGGATAACATGTAATATTTTCGATAATACACTAGTGGATTAAATATGCAAATTAGTTAGTTACGTCCACTAACATGTAATATTTTCGATAATACACTAGTGGATTAAATATGCAAATTAGCTAGTTACGTCCCGTAACGTTACATGTACGACGTCCTAAACGACGTCGCCTTTACTAACGGCGGAATTTTGACATTTCTGTAAACAATCGTCAATAAAATGCGTTTTAAATGTCATATGATAAATAGAATCTTGCATTCGTGCTCATGTATTATTGAATTTATTAAAATCGTTGAGGAAAAGGGATAAAATGCTCGCCAAAGCCTCGCATTTTATCCCTTTTCCTCAACTCGTTTAATAAATTCAATATTTCCGCCAGAACGCCTGAAGGAAGGTGTCTGATGCTCTGTGTCTGGTAGGGTTAAGCATTAGAGCCTCCTAACTGATCAGTGCAACATCTCCTTGAACTGTATGTCTTTAAATAGAGGATCTTACGTGAGTGCTCATGTATTATTGAATTTATTAAGCGAGTTGAGGAAATGGGATAAAATGCAAGGCTTTGCCGAGCATTTTATCCTTTTTCCTCAACGAGTTTAATAAATTCAATAATACATGGACTCGAATGCAAGATTCTATTTATCATATGACATTTTATTCACGATTGCTTCACAAAAATGTCAATATTCCGCCATTAGTAAACGCGACGTCGTTAAGGACGTCGTACATGTAACGTAACGGAACGTATCTAGCTAATTTGCATATTTAATCCACTAGTGGATTATCGAAAATTATACATGGCGTTATTACACTCTCAGACGCGACGTCATATGATAAAGCCAAATAACCAAGCTTGATCAAATTTCATGTAAAGTAGAAGTAAAACAAAGATCAGGAATTGATACAATTAACTTACTCCACCCACAAAAGACACCAAAGGGAAAGAAATACAAACATTAAGCGACCAGACAATAATGGAAACCTAAACAAAGGAAGGCCATAAGGACAGTTACTTTCCCACAAAATGGCCATATGGCCATCCAAAATTAAAAGACACAAGTGATACACACAATAAGTAACAAACAATAACATAAATAAATCGCCACAGAAGAGCCGCCTTGGAACGGTCAGTGGAAGATTTCCACTGGGGGGCTTAAATCGATTTTACGTGGCCACAATCCTCGCCCTTACTTCCGTCGCGATTTAGACAAATAAATTGTTCAGTCCACATGAAGGCCTCCTAACTCATCAGTGCAACATCTCCGTGAACACAAAAATCAAAGAACCACAGAGGTGAGACAACGGTGAGGACTCGACAGCAAGAAACCACTGAAATGCTGGAGCAAAAGAAAACCAACAGTTAGACCCCGATGGGCCCAACCAGAGACAGAGCATCAGGCACCAACCAACATTACCTTGAATTAGATCTCTCTAATTCTCAATAAGCCTTTACGTTGGAGCCGTCATAGAATCTGAGGCCTGACCCACCGGCGTGCAATTAAAGAGGGAAGCAAAGTTGCCAACCGTGATTGGGTTAACTACCATGCATGCAGTCTGTCGTATAATATCCATGTTGTACCCAATCTTTTTATATCGAAGAATGATTTTACGAAATTGGGTGCTGAAGTCATTGCGGTTATATATTTTTCTGAATTTATATACTAAGTCACCATAAAATTCGGGTTCCGATAGACCTTGTTGCAGAAGAGATTTAAGTCCAATATTGAATTTTGAAATTAAATCAGAATGGCGTCTATAAAATTTTGAAAAGGCTTTGCGTAGTTTATGGTACCTATAACCCTGATTAAGAAGTTTAGCCGTTAATAATTTATTACGAGTGTTGAAGTCAGTTACATGGCTACACACTCTAGCAAATCGAATTAATTGCGAAATATAAACGCCATAGGATGGCGCACGAGGAACATCACCATCCAAAAAAGGAAAATTTACAATCTCAAAATCAAAGTCATCGCGTTTATCATAAATTTTGCATGAAACAAACCCATCTACAATAGATAGATGTAAATCCAAAAACGGGGCCTCGGTATCAGAAGAATTTGCTTTATTTAACTGAAGTTCTGGGGGGTAAATCTGACTGATCAAACCATCGAAATAGGTATTATCAATATTTAATAAATCATCTAAATATCTAGAAGTGGAGCTGAAAGCTTCAATAATTTCAGATTGGTTATCAATGGAAAGCGACAAAATGAAGTCTCTTTCATAACAATACAAGAACAGATCAGCCACAAGAGGTGCGCAATTAGTACCCATCGGAATACCCACAATTTGTCTAAATAACTTAGTACCGAATCTAATATAAATATTGTCAAGTAGAAAGGTGAGGGCATCACACACTTTCTGACATGACCAAAGTGTATAATTCTTATGCTCTTTAGAAGTGAAAAATGCATTTCTGACATTACATGCAAGATAGAGAGAATCTTCTCTGTGAAAAGCCCATTCAATTAAATCATTAAGCTTTTCTTTTATAAGATTATGAGGAAGTGTAGTGTAAAGAGTGGAAAAATCGTAAGTAGACAGACTAGAAGCACGAAAATGTCTGGATTTCAATTTATTTAAAACCTCAGTCGAATTTTTTATAGACCAAAACAGATTTCTTCCTGATCTTTCAAAGACTTTATCACAATATTTAATTACATGCGTTTTAATAGCAGTAAGACAGGAAGTTAATAATTTAGAAAGTTCAGTGGTAGTGCAAGAGCTAGAATTTGCAATAAACCGTGCTTTGTAAGGTCTTTTATGAAGTTTTGGTAACCAGTATAGCGTAGGAAGCTTGTCTTGGCCTTCGTTAACACACACAGCAAACTTGGTGGCTGAAAGACAAACATGTTTATCTACTATAGCTCTCTCTTCAGCTAAAGGCTGAAGTTCATAGGCCTTAGTACCACCAAGCTCTTGCTTAAGCGTGTTAACATAGTGGAGCCGTCACACAACGACGACGTTGTTGGCGGCCTTGTCTGCAGGGGCCAAAACAAACTTCTTATGAAATTCTTGAATACCTAGTCTAAGATGACGTAAAGACGTCTTGGGCTTAGGAGGTAATAAGTTAGTATTTTGAGAATAGAAAGAAATGCGTTTATTCACTAGTTTTAAAATGCTAAGTTTCCAGTCCTTAAGGGCTTTATGCTCAACATACTCTCGCTTACACCATCGATTACCGAATTCATTCAAGGAAGCAGCGATTTCATCTCTACATTTACTGAAATCAATTTTAGAAGGAAACCGATATTTTGGTCCTTTAGAAATTATATTCCTTATCCTGGAATCAGGAATTATTTTCAAATTGCCAGTAATTACATGACCAGCAGCAGGATAGCAATACTTTGAGTTTTTACAATCACATGAATCAGGAGTATTAGTATCAATATCAAGATCTGAAACAAGTTTATTGAAATTAAAAATGATAGATCTAACAGGTTTGTTATATTTATAGCAAATTATAGGTGTTTCAGTATTTTGAAAATAAGCCGGAATGGAAGAAAGCACCGATCTCTCACGGAAGATACTGGGCAAATCTATAAAATCCATACCCTTATTAATGAAGGATATTTTGAAGAAATGGCGTTTATGATTAATTTCAGAATCAATGTAAGGACGGAGAGTATGCTGAGTATAGCCTCTAGTTAAGAGAGCCGCATCATATAACTGATGAGAACTATCGTAGAATTTATTCGCCTCGGTGTCCAGAAGACGTAAAACAGAAACGGGTAATGAACTTAAAAATGAAAGCATAGAGTGGCGTCCATGATTTAATAATATAATTGACAGTCACTTCAGTCTAGTATTGTATCGTTTAAACGCACGTGATTTACGTTTAAAGTTACCATTTTTCCTGGTGCCGTGAGATCTAGTTCTGCGTTTTCGGCAGTCCAGGAGTGAGAAAATATCAAAGTCCGGCATTCTGGAAATATTACCCTCATGATAAATGTTGTCATTAAATCCCAGTGGAAAAGGGGTCTGTAAAAATTTAATCCATTTCAGTTCAGCTTCATGTCTTTTGATTATTTTGAATCTAGACGGGCCGCCGTGGCCTAATGGATAAGAGCGCTGACTCTTAGTCATTAGGACTCTCACCGCCGTGGGTTCGAGCCTCGCTCGGGTCACGTGTGAGACGCCAAGTTCTGCAACGGAAGGTCAGGTGGTTTTTCTCCGGGTACTCCGGTTTTCGCCCACCTATGATTAACGATCGGCTCGATATGAGTGAAATAATCTTGAAAGGGCCGTAAAACCCAAACCAAAAAAAAAAAAAAAAAAATTTTGAATCTAGATGTAGAATTTGCATCGTAATAAAGTTTTTCCACTGGTTGTATAACAATGTTATTTACAGAATGACCTGTACGTCGAAAGTGACGGTACAAGAAAGTGTCAGTTTTCTTAGGCTTACTCATTCTACGATAATGCTCGTTCAATCTAGTTTTAAGCATGCGGTTAGTTTGACCGACGTACTGCATATTACAGTTTGCAGCACGTCAAGTAATTAGATAAATTAAATCTGTAGACTGTCATGTCAAATCAGACATGTTAACTACAGAGAAGCGTCTACCGTTTACAGATGAAGTAACGGTAGACGCAGTGCTTAAATGCGAACAACATCTGCACCTCTTGGCATTGCACTTAGAAATACTAGGGAACATCCCACTTCTTTTCCACGGATTAGTATATTTTCGAAGGATGGGCGATTTGAGAGGAGATAGTCTTATACGAAGACTACTCCCAAAAACATTCGTATTGCCTGCTCCTTTGAGATTAACTGAAGTTACAGAAGACAAATTTAAGGGTCTAACCAATACCGAAGGCAACATAGTATTAAAGTTCTTAATAGAATGGGGAATCCGTACAGATTAGCAGAGTGTAACCTAAGGGGTGATATTGATATTTTAAATGTATTTGTGATACTCATTTGGGTTAGTAAGTTTGTGATACCGTCAAAACTAAAGCGATGTTCATACCGGTTATTAAATAAATTACTAAAGAAGATTCCTTCGAATAGAAGGAAGGTACAACAAAAGCCCACAAAACATTCTAGTCTACTTAAAGTACAGGGATGTCAAACAAGCAGTTGTTATACAACGAGGAACGAACATCGGTTTAATAATGACCTTCAACAGGTATCTAAAGGATGTCAATTGATGGAACAGTGAAAAGCAATTGCATAAGCAATCCCTGAGGATTGGAAAAATAAGAGCATTAAATGCATGTACGGGGAGACCTTTTACAGCCGCCACACGGCACAAACAAAACAGCCCTGATATGCAAAGTAGAAGTAAAACAAAGATCAGGAATTGATACAATTAACTTACTCCACCCACAAAAGACACCAAAGGGAAAGAAATACAAACATTAAGCGACCAGACAATAATGGAAACCTAAACAAAGGAAGGCCATAAGGACAGTTACTTTCCCACAAAATGGCCATATGGCCATCCAAAATTAAAAGACACAAGTGATACACACAATAAGTAACAAACAATAACATAAATAAATCGCCACAGAAGAGCCGCCTTGGAACGGTCAGTGGAAGATTTCCACTGGGGGGCTTAAATCGATTTTACGTGGCCACAATCCTCGCCCTTACTTCCGTCGCGATTTAGACAAATAAATTGTTCAGTCCACATGAAGGCCTCCTAACTCATCAGTGCAACATCTCCGTGAACACAAAAATCAAAGAACCACAGAGGTGAGACAACGGTGAGGACTCGACAGCAAGAAACCACTGAAATGCTGGAGCAAAAGAAAACCAACAGTTAGACCCCGATGGGCCCAACCAGAGACAGAGCATCAGGCACCAACCAACATTACCTTGAATTAGATCTCTCTAATTCTCAATAAGCCTTTACGTTGGAGCCGTCATAGAATCTGAGGCCTGACCCACCGGCGTGCAATTAAAGAGGGAAGCAAAGTTGCCAACCGTGATTGGGTTAACTACCATGCATGCAGTCTGTCGTATAATATCCATGTTGTACCCAATCTTTTTATATCGAAGAATGATTTTACGAAATTGGGTGCTGAAGTCATTGCGGTTATATATTTTTCTGAATTTATATACTAAGTCACCATAAAATTCGGGTTCCGATAGACCTTGTTGCAGAAGAGATTTAAGTCCAATATTGAATTTTGAAATTAAATCAGAATGGCGTCTATAAAATTTTGAAAAGGCTTTGCGTAGTTTATGGTACCTATAACCCTGATTAAGAAGTTTAGCCGTTAATAATTTATTACGAGTGTTGAAGTCAGTTACATGGCTACACACTCTAGCAAATCGAATTAATTGCGAAATATAAACGCCATAGGATGGCGCACGAGGAACATTACCATCCAAAAAAGGAAAATTTACAATCTCAAAATCAAAGTCATCGCGTTTATCATAAATTTTGCATGAAACAAACCCATCTACAATAGATAGATGTAAATCCAAAAACGGGGCCTCGGTATCAGAAGAATTTGCTTTATTTAACTGAAGTTCTGGGGGGTAAATCTGACTGATCAAACCATCGAAATAGGTATTATCAATATTTAATAAATCATCTAAATATCTAGAAGTGGAGCTGAAAGCTTCAATAATTTCAGATTGGTTATCAATCGAAAGCGACAAAATGAAGTCTCTTTCATAACAATACAAGAACAGATCAGCCACAAGAGGTGCGCAATTAGTACCCATCGGAATACCCACAATTTGTCTAAATAACTTAGTACCGAATCTAATATAAATATTGTCAAGTAGAAAGGTGAGGGCATCACACACTTTCTGACATGACCAAAGTGTATAATTCTTATGCTCTTTAGAAGTGAAAAATGCATTTCTGACATTACATGCAAGATAGAGAGAATCTTCTCTGTGAAAAGCCCATTCAATTAAATCATTAAGCTTTTCTTTTATAAGATTATGAGGAAGTGTAGTGTAAAGAGTGGAAAAATCGTAAGTAGACAGACTAGAAGCACGAAAATGTCTGGATTTCAATTTATTTAAAACCTCAGTCGAATTTTTTATAGACCAAAACAGATTTCTTCCTGATCTTTCAAAGACTTTATCACAATATTTAATTACATGCGTTTTAATAGCAGTAAGACAGGAAGTTAATAATTTAGAAAGTTCAGTGGTAGTGCAAGAGCTAGAATTTGCAATAAACCGTGCTTTGTAAGGTCTTTTATGAAGTTTTGGTAACCAGTATAGCGTAGGAAGCTTGTCTTGGCCTTCGTTAACACACACAGCAAACTTGGTGGCTGAAAGACAAACATGTTTATCTACTATAGCTCTCTCTTCAGCTAAAGGCTGAAGTTCATAGGCCTTAGTACCACCAAGCTCTTGCTTAAGCGTGTTAACATAGTGGAGCCGTCACACAACGACGACGTTGTTGGCGGCCTTGTCTGCAGGGGCCAAAACAAACTTCTTATGAAATTCTTGAATACCTAGTCTAAGATGACGTAAAGACGTCTTGGGCTTAGGAGGTAATAAGTTAGTATTTTGAGAATAGAAAGAAATGCGTTTATTCACTAGTTTTAAAATGCTAAGTTTCCAGTCCTTAAGGGCTTTATGCTCAACATACTCTCGCTTACACCATCGATTACCGAATTCATTCAAGGAAGCAGCGATTTCATCTCTACATTTACTGAAATCAATTTTAGAAGGAAACCGATATTTTGGTCCTTTAGAAATTATATTCCTTATCCTGGAATCAGGAATTATTTTCAAATTGCCAGTAATTACATGACCAGCAGCAGGATAGCAATACTTTGAGTTTTTACAATCACATGAATCAGGAGTATTAGTATCAATATCAAGATCTGAAACAAGTTTATTGAAATTAAAAATGATAGATCTAACAGGTTTGTTATATTTATAGCAAATTATAGGTGTTTCAGTATTTTGAAAATAAGCCGGAATGGAAGAAAGCACCGATCTCTCACGGAAGATACTGGGCAAATCTATAAAATCCATACCCTTATTAATGAAGGATATTTTGAAGAAATGGCGTTTATGATTAATTTCAGAATCAATATAAGGACGGAGAGTATGCTGAGTATAGCCTCTAGTTAAGAGAGCCGCATCATATAACTGATGAGAACTATCGTAGAATTTATTCGCCTCGGTGTCCAGAAGACGTAAAACAGAAACGGGTAATGAACTTAAAAATGAAAGCATAGAGTGGCGTCCATGATTTAATAATATAATTGACAGTCACTTCAGTCTAGTATTGTATCGTTTAAACGCACGTGATTTACGTTTAAAGTTACCATTTTTCCTGGTGCCGTGAGATCTAGTTCTGCGTTTTCGGCAGTCCAGGAGTGAGAAAATATCAAAGTCCGGCATTCTGGAAATATTACCCTCATGATAAATGTTGTCATTAAATCCCAGTGGAAAAGGGGTCTGTAAAAATTTAATCCATTTCAGTTCAGCTTCATGTCTTTTGATTATTTTGAATCTAGATGTAGAATTTGCATCGTAATAAAGTTTTTCCACTGGTTGTATAACAATGTTATTTACAGAATGACCTGTACGTCGAAAGTGACGATACAAGAAAGTGTCAGTTTTCTTAGGCTTACTCATTCTACGATAATGCTCGTTCAATCTAGTTTTAAGCATGCGGTTAGTTTGACCGACGTACTGCATATTACAGTTTGCAGCACGTCAAGTAATTAGATAAATTAAATCTGTAGACTGTCATGTCAAATCAGACATGTTAACTACAGAGAAGCGTCTACCGTTTACAGATGAAGTAACGGTAGACGCAGTGCTTAAATGCGAACAACATCTGTACCTCTTGGCATTGCACTTAGAAATACTAGGGAACATCCCACTTCTTTTCCACGGATTAGTATATTTTCGAAGGATGGGCGATTTGAGAGGAGATAGTCTTATACGAAGACTACTCCCAAAAACATTCGTATTGCCTGCTCCTTTGAGATTAACTGAAGTTACAGAAGACAAATTTAAGGGTCTAACCAATACCGAAGGCAACATAGTATTAAAGTTCTTAATAGAATGGGGAATCCGTACAGAAGAAGCAGAGTGTAACCTAAGGGGTGATATTGATATTTTAAATGTATTTGTGATACTCATTTGGGTTAGTAAGTTTGTGATACCGTCAAAACTAAAGCGATGTTCATACCGGTTATTAAATAAATTACTAAAGAAGATTCCTTCGAATAGAAGGAAGGTACAACAAAAGCCCACAAAACATTCTAGTCTACTTAAAGTACAGGGATGTCAAACAAGCAGTTGTTATACAACGAGGAACGAACATCGGTTTAATAATGACCTTCAACAGGTATCTAAAGGATGTCAATTGATGGAACAGTGAAAAGCAATTGCATAAGCAATCCCTGAGGATTGGAAAAATAAGAGCATTAAATGCATGTACGGGGAGACCTTTTACAGCCGCCACACGGCACAAACAAAACAGCCCTGATATGCAAAGTAGAAGTAAAACAAAGATCAGGAATTGATACAATTAACTTACTCCACCCACAAAAGACACCAAAGGGAAAGAAATACAAACATTAAGCGACCAGACAATAATGGAAACCTAAACAAAGGAAGGCCATAAGGACAGTTACTTTCCCACAAAATGGCCATATGGCCATCCAAAATTAAAAGACACAAGTGATACACACAATAAGTAACAAACAATAACATAAATAAATCGCCACAGAAGAGCCGCCTTGGAACGGTCAGTGGAAGATTTCCACTGGGGGGCTTAAATCGATTTTACGTGGCCACAATCCTTGCCCTTACTTCCGTCGCGATTTAGACAAATAAATTGTTCAGTCCACATGAAGGCCTCCTAACTCATCAGTGCATCATCAAAGCCTTATCAGATGTGGGGAAAGGATCCATAAGGCTTTTTTGGCAGATCAGATGCGAAATCTGGTTGCCATGAAAGCATATATCCCCCATGGACTTGACTCCTCTTGAAAACGTCAACAATTTACTTTAAATGCCAATTCCTCCTGAACCCTTGGGCCAATTTCAATTAAACTTCATGGGAATGTTGCTTCGTTGAGCCTCTATCAATATTGCTAAAATAGGCACACTCGGATGGACAATATGGCCGCCATAACTAAAAAAAGAAAACATCTTTGAACGACAACTCCTCCTATACACTTGGACAAATTTCAACAAACTTTAAAATAAATATTCTCATGTAAATATCTGAAATATGCTATTCTTTCATTCAGAAATGAGCCTGTGCTGCTCACCTTTTTTGTTGACTTTCAAAAAAAATGTGAGCACCTTTTGTATTGCACAGGCTACTCACCATTATTCGACCACAAATACCTATGAATTTAGATATATATATAGTAATCACAGTATGTAGCATATCAAGGACACCTCTAAACAGGCTTGTGAATCAAATGACACAGTGAACAACTGAGCCTAGGATCAATATTTATGCCAACTTGTCTATTTAAGAACACAAGAGCTAATATTTGTGGAAGAAACAGTTTGATTTGAGATGAAGTTTTTTTTATCTTAGCCATAGGCTCAAAAGATGAGCTTATAGTGTAGACAGGCATTGAGAGTCTGTCAGTCAGTTGTCCAGCCGTCCTTTACACTGTTCACTTATGATCTTGAGTACTGGCCAATCAAACTTTATATGCAACATCAATGGGATTGGAGATTGTCTGTTTTAGTTTATGCTATCGATATCCCTAGTGTAGCAGTTCAGTAGTTAAACTTTTATTACGAGTGTTAAAATCAGCGACATGACTTGATACTCTTGCGAAGCGAAAGAGTTGCGAAATATAAACCCCGTAAGATGGTGAACAAGGAATAGCACCATCTACAAATGGGAAGTTAACTATAAAAAAATCCAGTTCGCCACGCTTATCATAAATTTTAGTTGAAACAAAACCATAAAAAAATATTCAAGTGCAAATCCAGAAATGGGGCTTCGATATCAGCATTATTGGTTGTGTTCAACTGCAGCTCAGATGGATAAATTTAATTGACCATTCCTTCAAAGTAAGGGTTTTTCATATTTAAAAGATCATCTAAATATCTTGAAGTAGGGTTAAAGGCTTCAATAATGACAGGTTGACTTTGACTAGAAAGTAACATCATAAAATCTCGTTCATAACAAAATAAACAAGATGTGTTTGTGAAACACTGATGCCCCCAGACAGCGCATGTTAAATATGAAAGCAGTATCACTAAGCAATCGAAAGGTATGGCCAATGTTCAAGTCTGAAAAAAGTAGGTCAAGGTCACAAGGTAAAAATTATGGGATTGTTGAAAAGGTTTTGTGACAGGGTATGCACATGTGAAATATGAAAGCCCTATCACTAACCAATTGAAAGTTATGGCCACTGTTAAAGTTTTTAAAAAGTAGGTCAAACGTCAAGGTCACGAGGTCACAAAATATGGTACCATTTGAAAGGTCTTGCGAAAAAGAATGAACATGTGAAATATGAAAGCCCAATCTCTTACCAATCAAAAGTTATGGACTATGTTAAGTTTTTAAAAAGTAGGTCAAACGTCAAGGTCAAGGTTTTTTGTTTGATTTGAGGTTTAACGTCCCCATCAACACTGTAAAATTCATTTTGGAGACGTTGCTTTCCAATTTTGTGGGACTTTTACCCGACATTGAGATGAAATGACATCTCAAGCCCTGTCGCCCAATGAAACCAATAGGGTTTATTAGCATGGACGGTCCGCCTCGCACCGCGGTTCCTGGACAGGCTTAGATCCTCTAAGCTGTTTACCAGTACTAGTGTGCGGGCCGGATTCAGCTCTGCGTTCAAGCCCCTATGGGCGGGGGCGGAACAAGGTCAAGGTAACGAGGTCAAGAAAGGTCTTGTGACAAGGAGTGGACATGTGAAATATGAAAGCCATACCACTTACCAATCGAATGTTATGATCAATGTTAAAGTTTTTCAAAAAAGTAGGTCAAACATTAAGGTCAAGGTCAAAAATAATGGTACCACTAGAAAGGTCTTTTGAAAAGGAATGCACATGTGATATATGAACGCCCTATCACTTGCCAATCGAAAGTTATGGCCGATGTTAATGTTTTTTAAAAATTATGAAAAAAGTAGGTCAAATGTCAAGGTCACGAAAAAAATATGGTACCACTGGAAAGGTCTTGTGATAAGGTTTACACATGGGAAATATGAAAGCTCTGTCTATTACCATTATAAAGGTATGCCGAATGTCAAGGTTTTGTAGACAGACAAACGGACAAACAGACAGACAGACCAAAACTCAGCTACAAGGGGAGCAAAGTTTGTCCTCGTTTGAAAACCTACTATTTGTAAATGGAAATAAGATAAGATAAAGCGTTACAAATCGAAAATGTATACTTTTTTAGATGTGATTCTGATGTATAGAAGGCACGTCTGTCATTGCATGCAAGGAAAGTAGCGCCCGCTCTTTGAATCAAATTATTGAGTTTTTCCTTTATCAAGCTATGGGGTAAAGTTGTGTATAGAATGGAAAATCATATTAGACAGTCTAGACGCTCGAAATCCTCCTAACTTTAATCTATTAAGTACCTCACCAGAATTCTTTACACTCCGAAACAAATTTTTACAATATCTAATAGCATGATTCTTGATAACGGTGAGACACGACATTAATAATTTAGCAAGTTCAGTAGCCGTACATGAGCTGGAGTTAGCAATAAAGCCGACTTTGTATGATCGTTCATGAAGCTATGGTAATTAAGGCGTAACTATACTAAATTTAGTGACACAGACGCCTTTCTGATATTTAATCTTCATCAGTGTGTCTCAACCCCTAAGTTATGAAACCAAAACGGATGATTGGCAAGACCCGGCAAACACAGCACATCCCCCTCCGAGCACACACCGACCGACGTAGCTCATGAGACAGGTCAATTGGAGGCATCAGGCAAGAGGCACCCACCCGCAGACTTATAGGCGTCCCCCACCGAGCCAACATCAGCAAACATGGCCCACGCTCCACGGAAGTCCCGGGCATCAGGAAGGAGATGTCCAAAGTAGCGAGACTTGCAAAATTTAAAATATAGCAAAAAGTGGCAACCAAATCCGCTAAGATACTTTTCTTGCAGCTTCCTGACAACAAAGATTGCATCTCTTGTGTCTCTGCATGTGATGAAGCCAAATTGGGAATCGTCAACCGAAACAAACTATCTGATTAGGCATCTACAATCCTCTCCAGGACTTTCATGACCCGCTCTGTCAGCTTGAGGCCACGGTAATTGCCCCTGTCTAATGCATCCTCTTGCCCTTGTAGAGACAGACAATAAAAGACTGCTCCAGTCAGAGGGTACTTTGCCATCACTGACGATTGCAGCTGCGAGGTCACGGATTATTGAGGCGACCGCATCACCTGCTGCTCGTATCATCACCATCGTAAGTCGGATGGGCCCGGTGCTTTGCTGGCCTTCATCTGAGAGATAGCCTTCTTAACCATATCAGCAGTGATTGGGATTAGCGACCCTTCCGCTCGTGGTTCATCAGACAGGTGGTCCGGGTCCCAGTCCAACTCAACATTGAGTTGTCTTTGGTAGTGCATCATTCTTTATTGGTTTGTTACAACAACAGAATTCTCTCATCTCCACTTGTAAGCAAGGCGGTATATTTCTGAAGACTTAGGATCAATCTCCTGGTCGGTGTCTTGGCGAGCATGATACACAGCACGTCTGGCAATGTGTTTGTCATTAAAACCTTTACCCTTGGCTGCAATATCCTTATCAACATGCTCATTTCACCACCAGGTTTCACGACGCTAACGGTGGGGCCGAGTTGTGCCATACACCTACTCACTTGTCTTGAGCAGGCCTGTCTTGATGTTGTTCCATGTTTATATCATCAGTCTACGAATTCACACGCATGTTGTCTAACAAGTGCTACATCAGTTAAATAAAAGCAAACTCGTCTGATACCGAAGCCCCGTTTTTTTTTGTGTTTGTTTTTTTTTTTTTTTTTTTTTTTGGTTTGTTTTTTATTAATATTATTATTATTTACATTTATCTTTTGCAAATGGGTTTGTTTCTTGCATAAGTTATGATAAACACGATTTTTGTGATTGTAAGGTTTCCTGTCTTGCATGGTATGTACCTCGTGCGCCATCCTACGGTGCTTATATTTCGCGGTTAATTCGATTTGCCAGAGTGTCTAGCGATGTAACTGACTCCAGCACTCGTAATAAATGGTTAACTCCTGAACTTCTTAATTACGTTCATCGGTATCGGAAACTAAGTGAAGCATTTTCTACGTTTTAAAGACGTCATTCCGATTTAGTTTCGAAACCCAGTGTTCTTCTGAAACAAGGCTTTTTGGAACCCGAATACTATGGTGACTTAGTATATAAATTCAGAAAAAAATATATGTATGAAATGACTTCAGTATCCAATTTCGTAAGATCACTCCCCGATATGAAAGTTTGGGTATAATATAAATGTTATGCGAAAGACTGCATGCATGGTAGTTAACCTAATTTTGGTTGATAACATTGCTTCCCTCTTTAATTGCACGCCGGCGGGTCAGGCCTTAGATTCTATGACGGTTCCAGCATGAAAAATAGAAGTTGAGGCAATGATCAGGAATCGATACAATTAACCCGCAGCTCCCTCCAGAGACACCAAAGGGAAAGAAACACAAACATGAAGCAACAGACCCCAACGGAAACACCAACAGCAGAAAGCCAAGGGGACTATGTTGGTTGGTACCCGATGCTCTGTCTCTGATTGGGCTCACTGGTGTCTAACTGTTGGTTTTCTTTTGATCCAGCATTTCAGTACTTTCGTGTTGTGGAGTCCTCATCGGCGTCCTTGGTGTCTCTGATGGAAGCTGTGGGTAAATTGTATCGATTCCTGATCATTGCCTTCACTTCTATTTATTTTCGTTAATTGAAAATAATCATGATTTACCGGTTATCATTCAGTAATTATCTAAAGTATTGAAAAAGAGATTTTATCATATTTTATCATATGACGTCACGTCTGAGAGTGTAATAACGCCATGTAATATTTTCGATAATCCACTAGTGGATTAACTATGCAACTTAGGTAGATACGTCCCGTGACTTTACATGCACGACGTCCTTAACGACGTCGTGTTTGCTAATGGCGGAATATTGATATTTGTTTTGCAAACAAAAATGAATAAATGCGTTATAAATATCATACGATAAATAGAATCTTGCATTCTTTCTGGAATTCATTAAACTTGTTTAGGAAAAGGGATAAAATGCTCGGCAAAGCCTCGCATTTTATCCCTTTTCCTCAACTCGTTTAATAAATTCAATAATACATTAGCACTCATGTAAGATCCTCTATTAATCAAGTATTTAGTTAATGACAATTTCATTAAATAACACAATTAAAAACATTATTATTGACACATGACCTCTGATTAATATTGGATGACCTGGTGTTAATAGGATAACCTCCAATCAATACAGGATAGTCAATTAATAATCTCGGTTATAAAAGGCGTTGCTCTCCTTCTAAATGATTGTAAAAGTCATGTCTTTTTCAAAAAATACCTCAGATGTCTTAAATAAAACCAAGCAGTGTACCCTTATTTCTTTTGAATCCAATATCGTTCAGGTATAACGCCAATATCAACCTGTCTTATTGAAACGTGTAATGATTTTCTGGTTATGTAAACGGATAAGTTGCAGAATTCTAAAGGTATATACGTTTTAAGTGAAGAAAAATCATATTATGCGGCCATATAGATACACGAAAACCACCATTCAGATGTTTTAACACGTCGGTTGATTCTTGATATACAAAATACAAGCTCAAACCATATACCTTCAAAGAACATGATTTTATAGCTGTTATGCAAGGTCTAAATACTTTAGATAGTCGCACGAGAACTAAAATTGGGTGCAAAATGAGAAAAGTTTATTAACTGGGGGGGGGGGGGGTCTCTAAACACATTGCTGGCTTAAAATGTTAATACGGGGGGGGGGTCGTTTTTGACGCCTGATCAGCTAGTCTTGGGTACTCTTGCCCAGAAAAGTAAGTTGCAATGTTGGGTCATGAGAAATAATTTGGATGACTATCTTAAAGATCTTCTTTTTAGTGAATGAATGTTGTATGTACCCAACTGAATCGCCTCCTAATAAGTATACACAATATACTCTTTCAAGATAGAATCAGAAAAAAACTCAAGATACTATCCTAAATATACATGTATTTATATTTTAAGTATTGGAAGAATTCTTTAGGAACTAAAAAAGTGTTCGAATTAGCCATGATTAATGAGCCATCCGTGTCCGAGTTATCAAAGTTTCACAATATGAGTTAATAGTTTCCAAAGGCAACCTTTCTACTATACAGAAATATTTATAAATATGATCTAGAAAGGGTTATCCTTTGGAAGCAAGGAATACACCACAGAACTGGAAAATATGGAGTGTACATGTTTTCTGGACCAGACGAGCTAGTTTCGGCCAATTAGGCCTCATCAGTGACCCTCAAAAATTTTCAAAATTCCACAATGGAATAAATGATCCCAAAGGACAAGAAATAAAGTTTTGATGATATAGAGGATATTCACTATTTTGAGATTAATACAAACTTTTTTTCATGTGTGAAAGGTCGGATGTTTTCAACACACTAGATGAAATATATGTGACATTTATCAAAAAAAAAAAAACGTTGGCAATATACTGTAACTGAACAGTTATTCGTAACATGTTCCGCACTCATGAAAATGTCTGGTGTTTTCAACATACTAGATGAAATATCTTCTCAACACCATCAGCACATTCAATGAAATATTGGATTTCTTCGTGAAAAAAAAACAACAACAATATTTCTTTTTGCATTTTTTTTATACGAAAAACAAATCAAAACTGTAGTCCCGACTGCTACTGTGTAAAATCCTGATGTTATTTTCACACTGTAAAAATATCATTTATGTTTCACACTGTGAACATATCACTTTTATACATTTAAGGTATGCATTGATTTTACTGCTAATTATAAAATAAAGATATGCATCTTGGTCTTAATCTGCATCACGAAAACACGCTATATAATTTTGACCCCCTTGAACCCCACTTTTATGTAGTAAAACTGGGGTTTGCAGGGGTAAACCTTATTGTTCTTATTTCTGCTCTCCAATATAGTTTGTGGGTACTCGTTAGAACCGCCTCATCTCAATCTATATTTGAGAGCAGAAATAAGAAAAAAATCACAATTTTTCATCTAAAAATTTCGTTGTTTTTTTTCGGCGGTAAAGTTCGCAATGTATTTGTATAGGCGAGTTTTCGTAATGGTGTGTGTGTGTGTGTGTGTGTGTGTGTGTGTGTGTGAATTCGGGTTTAACGTCGCTTTCAACAATTTTTCAGTCATATCACGACGGTGTCTGGTTGCGACAGGGAGCTCAATGCTCACGTTTATAGTGCTGCCTCACTGAAGTATCATGTCCCAGACACATTACATGATACCACGCCCAGTCACATTATCCTGACACTGGATCGACCAGTCCTAGCCGCTACCCCGTAAATCTGAGTGCCAAGCGAGGAGCAGCTAGTACCATTTTTAACGACTTTGGTATGTCGCGGCCCGGGATCGAACCCGAGACCTCCCGTTCCCCGGAGCGGACACTCTACCAACTGAGCTATCGGGGCCGGTCTTTCGTAATGGTAGGACTTAACTGTTTTATACGAAAATTAGTACGAGTAGACCACCCAGATCTCATTATGAATAATACCGTAATCACAGAATCGTCTTCCCATACTCATTTAGGACTTACATTTTCACAAATGGGGACCTGGGACGAACATATCAAGACAATAACAGATAAGGCATGGACTAGACTAAATCTTTTAAGAGCACTCAAATTTAGAATTAACAGGAAGTCACTCGAAAAAGTTTATATTAGCTTCATTCGCCCTCTGATCGAATATAGCGACTCAGTTTGGGACAATGCGTCCAGCGAGTCCAAAAAGGCACTCGAATCCATTCACAACGAGGCAGCAAGAATTATCACTGGCGCAACGAAATTATGTAGCATCGAAAAACTGTTAGCCGACTTAGAATGGGAATCTCTCCAAACTAGACGCTGCAAACACAAACTTGCAACACTCTATAAAATTATCAATGGACTTGCTCCAACCTACCTCCGAGATACCGTGCCTCCCCTTGTACAAGATACTGCCCCTTATAGGTTGAGAAATGAGAATCACATCCAGAATTTTCACGCAAAAACTAACCTTTTCTACAATTCTTTCTTTCCATCTACCATCCGTGAGTGGAACAGTTTACCAGAAGAAGTAAAACAGGCCACTTCTCTAGCATCTTTTAAGTTTCGACTCAATAGGGATATCCAAAAACCACCAACATATTACAACGCTGGGTCTCGACTCGGACAAATACTTCAGGCACGAATAAGAATGGAATGTAGCTCCTTAAATTCGCACTTATATCGCAAGAATATAGTCCCAAGCCCCTCGTGTACTTGTGGAGGGTTTGAAAGCCCGTATCATTTCTATTTGTGTGCCCCATATATATGAATAGTAGAAACAGATACTTACCGCAAGATCTACAGAACTATAATACGCGCGACTTTCTCTTTGGGAAAGAAAACTTTAACACAGACGAAAACTATCACCTTTTCACACAAGTCCAAGATTTTATTCTAAATTCACGCAGATTTGCATAGAACGGTACTAGATGCCTAATCATTTACGCTTCGAGCATAGTTGTCGACACCATGCATCATTTTAGCAGTTAGTTAACGGTGGCGAAATCGGTTAGCATATATTTCTCTATCTGTCTTACCCTTCCCAATGAACCTGATACATACTGTTAGCAGCAGTAACCTATCTAACGACTGTCAGAACAGGAGTTCCAGCTGTTGAAAAATTACATATCATTCGTTAGGAAGGACGTAACTTAATCCTCTCTCTCTCTCTCTCTCTCTCTCTCTCTCTCTCTCTCTCTCTCTCTCTCTCTCTCTCTCTCTCTCTCTCTGTCTGTCTCTCTCTCTCTCTCTCGTACTTTTTTTCCTATATTACTTTCTGCCACATCCACTCACGTAATGTAGATATTATACATATTGAGCTTACAGGAGATGATAATTATAAGCTTCTAGCTTACTCTCAAATCCTGTAGTATACTGTAGTAATTGTTGTTAAACGTTAGTTTGTACAGAGAAAGTAATAAATATTGTTTAAACCAACTGTTTTATAGCTACGTTTTGTTCTATCAAACCTTCCATTCATTTAATTTTATAATTGATACACCTATATTTCCGTAAAGTTATTTACATGAGAGACTATGCGTGGGCTAGATGTTTGCTTTCCTTTGAAACCAGTCCACTGAAACTGGATAGCTTTGCTTTTGCAGGAAAACAATTTCATATATATCTTTCAAAAACATATTGTTTTGTATAGTTCAGTTGAGGATAGTTTGTACCAAGACAGTTTATCCGTATCATTCCAAAATCCAAACAAATATCATTGATGGGCTTCTCGGGATGATTTTCTTGTAGAAGTATCATGCAAATAACACTTCCGGTTGCCTTTTGCTTCAATGTCGATAGGTGTTTCACAACATGATTCCGTACGTTGGTGGTATCTGTTCCATACAATTCAATACAGTACACATAGGAAACACTTTGAGCCCTAAAACACGTCCCAAAAGACAAAAGTCCGCGGACTCTATTGTTTTCAACATGTATATCTGAGAAGGCTTCAGTATGTTTGTCGCTACAACGCTTCATGGCATGGATATTGGATTCTTTCAGGCGGTATGGTACAAAGTCCACGAGAACTCTTTTATATGGGAACAGGTAGTTACAGACATCGGGATAAGTTATATACGCTGTAAGCTGGTCAAATGGAATCTGCATCACGTGGCTGGCAGTAGCAACATCCGAATGTGGAAGATTAACCAATTCTAACTGCATCATATAGTTCAAGTAGAACTGGAAGAAAGAAATGTGAGATATGTGAATAGGAAATATCATTATCAAATATACATGTCCACGAAGTAATTTCATGAATATACTAATTTTAAAGAGTGGTCATTTTATGGCTCTATGCCTTATGTTTGAGGACAAATAGTGAATGTGGTTATATAGGCTGGTGGTCAATTTGATGTGAACATTGTCTTGTAGTGTTCAGCTTTTTACACAAATATTTTGTTTCATTGAAAAGGATATGTATTCATACTTTGTATGTTGCCGCAGTGGCTTCGGCGCCCAGTTTCGTGGTGTCGTTCTTCGATGTAGGAAGATTGGGTACACAATAAATGTTATACGACAGACTGCATGCGAGGTAGTTAACCCCATCACGGTTGACAACTTTTTCTTGTTCCCAACTTGGTTTCTTGCTGTCGAGTCCTCACCGTCGTCTCCTCTGTGGTTCTTTGATTTTTTTTGTTCACGGATATGTTGCACCGATGAGTTAGGAGGCCTTCATGCGGACTGAACAAAATATTTGTCTAAATCGCGACGGAAGTAAGAGTAAGGGCAAGGATTGTGGCCACGTAAAATCGATTTAAGCCCCCCCCCCAGTAGAAATCTTTCCACTGACCGTTCCAAGGCGGTTCTTCTGTGGCGGTTTATTTATGGTGTTGTTTGTTACTTACTGTGTGTATCACTTGTGTCTTTTTATTTCGGATGGCCATATGGCCATTTTGTGGGAAAGTAACTGTCCTTATGGCCTTCCTTTGTTTAGGTTTCCATTATGGTCTGGTCGCTTAATGTTTGTATTTCTTTCCCTTTGGTGTCTTTAATGGGTGGAGTAAGTTAATTGTATCGATTCCTGATCTTTGTTTTACTTCTACTTTGCTTCCCTCTTTAATTGCTTCCCTCTTTAATAAGGCCTTAGATTCTATGACGGTTCCAGTGTAAAGGCTTATTGAAACCAAATACTGTGTGTATCACTTGTGTCTTTTAATTTTGGATGGCCATATGGCCATTTTGTGGGAAAGTAACTGTCCTTATGGCCTTCCTTTGTTTAGGTTTCCATTATGGTCTGGTCGCTTAATGTTTGTATTTCTTTCCCTTTGGTGTCTTTGATGGGTAGAGTAAGTTAATTGTATCGATTCCTGATCTTTGTTTTACTTCTACTTTATTGAGAATTAGAGAGATCTAATTCAAGGTAATGTTGGCCGGTGCCTGATGCTCTATCTCTGGTCGGGCCCATCGGAGTCTAACTGTTGGTTTTCTTTTGCTCCAGCATTTCAGTGGTTTCTTGTTGTCGGGTCCTCACCGTTGTTTCATCTCTGTGGTTGTTTGATTATTTGTGTTCACGGAGATGTTGCACTGATGAGTTAGGAAGTCTTCATGCGGACTGAAAAAATTATTTGTCTAAATCTCGACGGAAATAAGTGCGCGGGTTGTGGCCGCGTAAAATCGATTTTAGACCCCCCCCCCCCCCTCAGCAGTTAAATTTGTTTCCGCTGACCGTTCCAAGGCGGTCCTCATCGTTGTTTCATCTCTGTGGTTGTTTTATTTTTATTGTTCTGAAAAAATATTTGTCTAAATCGCGACGGAAGTACGAGCGAGGATTGCGGCCGCGTCAAATCGATTAAACCCCCCCCCCCCCCCCCACACACACACACACACAACCAGTGGAATCATCATTTCACTGGCGGTTCCAATGCGATTCTTCTGTCGCGTTTTGTCTTTGAATGTGCATATCGTTGTTTTTCGTGTTTTTTTGTGTTTTTGTTTTTGTTTTTTTTTGTTGTTTTTTTTTATAGCCAATTGGCCATTTTTTGACTGTAATTTTGGTTTCTGCTATTTCTTTCTATTTGGTGTCTCTGATGGGAATTGTGGATTCATTTGTCGCTTCCTCATCATTGTCTTCTCTTCTATTTGATGAACTAAAGGAATTAACCAGCATAAAAACACTGATATAAAGATCTAAATAGAAGTGGAATTTATTATGGTTTGGATGCTTTTTATTTTAGTGCAATGTGTATAATTACATGTCATAATAGTTATAAGGAGTCATAACGTTAGTGTTATTGACGTTGAGGTCGTAAGACGTTAGCGACAAGTATGGCTAGCAACAGGACAGATTAAGAGTAAAAAAGTGGACAATGATACAAGAATGAGCAGCGTGCTCAAATGAAATCGAAAGGAAATGCACAAATGAAGATGTACTTTTTAAAGGAACCATATATTCACAGAATAACGGCTTTCAGAGAAGTGCAATTTGACATTAGTTGATATTTCTAAGAACTGATTAAAGGCTAATAATAATACTATTCACAGACTGGATAGAAAAATAACCATTTGTATTGAATCATAGCATTTCAATTTAAATTTTCTAATGTGGCATACTGATAATATAGCTTGTTTATTATACATGTATGTGTGAATCTGTCCATACATATTGTGAACTTGGCTCTCCCTTTACGACTTTCGCCACATTATTTGGTGCCGGAACCCGGGAATTTATTTATGGGGCCAAGTGACTGTTGTATGATTTAAATTGCCTGAAATGAGAACTGTAATTCTGAACGCGTTTGAAACGCAGCAGAATACCTTACATGATTATGTGAAAGTGGACAAATGTGATGTACAAAACTATCAATCTTTTTTCAAACATCCAGCATTAGATATTCCAAATAATGATGGCGACAAAATGAGATAGAGTTTTGGGACCTTTTCAAGGTCACAGTGGATAATATTACTAAACTAACTGATATAGATAATTTCATTTATTTCAAAGTTAAATTAGTTGGAGCTGCAGAAGAATGTATTTCCGGAATACCAATGTCAAATGAAAATTACAGTATTGCAAAAGCATTGTTGACAGAAAGGTTGGAAGATGAACAGCTGATAGTACATTCTCATTTATTGAACTTATGACCCTTACTTCGGCAAGAAACACTGTAAAAGGACTCCGTAATACATAGAAAAAATATAATTGCATTTAAGATGCTTATCAGCCCTAAAGCAAGACACAGATCATGATATGTTTCATTTCCATCATAATATCGAATACCAAAGGAAGTATAATTGCACTTAGGACTACACAAGGGAACAAAAAGTAAATGGTCAGCTATCTTGTTAAGAAAGCTGTTCAACAAATTATATTTGTGTACTCGAAAGGGCTGAGCAGAAGTCTTACTATGGTGAATGTAAAACTGGATCACAACTGGAAATGACTACCAGTGAACCAAGATTCCGACAGAGGCAACAAGCACATACTGGCAAATTCAGAAATGAAATAATCTAATATAACATCAATAAGAAAGGTAGACAACTTTGCAGGGTCGCTGGAAAACAAAATGAGAGGACAACAGGAATTCACACAATTGATGACGCCCCAGGGTCGAACAAGACCGACATCGGTAAAAAGGGAGTGAATGTGATATGTAAAAAAGAAACGCTAAACTTCAAGGTTATAAATCAGCATTAAGTAATGTATCTGGTACCTCAAGAAAGAGACCTAAGCAGAGTTCACTTCTATTTTGCAGGGGCTACTTACCTTGGTTGCGGGAGTGTCGTGGCGTTCCCACGAATTTAATGTAGTCTTTATTATGGTTTGAATGCTATTTTAATTCAGTGCAATATGTATAATCACATGTCACAATAGTTATAAGGAGTCATTACGTTTTTGTTATTGACGTTGACGTCGTAAGACGTTAACGACAAGTATGTCTAGCAACAAGGCAGAATTAGAGGAAGAAAGTGAAAATTGATACAAGAATGAGCAGAGTGCTCAGACGAAGTTGAAATGAAATGCAAAAATAAAGATGCACTATTTATAGGAACCATATAATCCTTGAATAACCGCTTTCAGAGAAGTACAGTTTGACATTAGTTGATATTTCTAGGAACAGATTACAATTTATGATACTACTAAGCACAGACTGGATAGAAAAATAACCATTTGTATTGAATCATAGTATTTCAATTGGTTTTTCTAACGTGGCATACTGATAACAGAGCTTGTTTATTACATGTGCGAATCTGTTCATACATGTTGTGAACTTTGCTCGCCCTTTACGACTTTCGCCACAGAAGGAAATGATGAATCGGTACAATTAACCCACAGCTTCCAAACGGAGCAAGCCAAACCACAGAATTTGAAGTGGACTTTTGTTTCGATGGCCGTTCCTAGGCGGTTCTTCTGTCGTAGTTATTTTCTGTTATGGCTTGTCTTTGTGTGTGTTTATCGCTTATATAATTTTTCTTTGGATGGCCAATTGGCCATTTTTGTGGGAAACTAATTGTACTTTTGGCTTTCCACCAGTGATGTTTCCATTAGGGTTTAGTTGTTTCTTGTTTGTGTTTTTTTCCCTTTGTGGCTCTGATGGAGCTTTGGTTTAATTATATCGATTGCTGTTTTGTTTTTGTTTGATTTGAGGTTTAACGTCCCCGTCAACACTGTAAAGGTCATTTTGGAGACGTTGCTTCCAATTTTGTGGGACTTTTACCCGACATTGAGATGAAATGACATCTCAAGCCCTGTCGCCCAATGAAACCAATAGGGTTTATTAGCATGGACGGTCCGCCTCGCACCGCGGTTCCTGGACAGGCTTAGATCCTCTAAGCGGTTTACCAGTACTACTGTGTAGGCCGGATTCAGCTATGCGTGGAAGCATCTTGCAGCCCATATATTTCTTCAAGCCCCTATGGGCGGGGGCGACTATATATATCGATTGCTGATCATTGCCTTCACTTCCTTTTTACATGATGATTTGGAGCTGGCAATTTTATTTCTTTGTGATTATAATGGTAACCAGTGCTTCAGCTGAAGTGCACGACCCGCCGGATGCTTTTAGCTTTATGAGTGTTACCATATATGGGTATGGCGGCCATTTTGGTCATGTGACCTGGACCTAAAACGGTTCCCCCAATAAATGCGCCTTATCGTAAGGAGCAAAAATATATCTTATACTTTAGTACTGTATTCTGAATCGTTTGCAGGATAAAATGCATTCTCACTTTTGCAATACAAAAGCATATGTGTTAAAGTTTGACCTAGGCACAAAGAAGGTCAAGGTCAGTTCAGGGTCACCATTTTAGCAATTTATGATGGGCCTACGTCCTAGATGCTATTTATCAAGTTTCGTGGAAATCTGCCCAGTGGTTCTGGAGAAGACTATTTTGAAGGGTTTTTACCATATATGGCTTGGCGGCCATTTTGGTCATGTGACCTGGACCCCATGAGCAAATTTTGGTTTCCCCCATCCCATCGAGGCTCCATATGAAATTTGACTTCAATCGGCCCAACGGTTTCCGAGAAGAAGCAGTTCGAAAATTTTCACAATTTTCGCCTCGGCGAGGCTATACTAAATGAAATGTAATATTTCGCAAGTTCATTGGTAAGATCTCATTGGTATCTATCAATATGCCAAAAAATTTTTAAATATTCCAAGCGGTTAAGTCACTATCACCAATTTTCACAAACGGGTTACGGACGGACCCAAAGAAGATCAAGGTCAACCCAGGGTCACCAATTTAGCAATTTATGATGGGCCTACGTCCCAGATGCTATTTATCAAGTTTCGTGGCAATCTGATCAGTGGTTCTGGAGAAGACTACTTTTGAAGGGTTTTTACCATATATGGCTTGGCGGCCATTTTGGTCATGTGACCTGGACCCCATGAGCAAATTTTGGTTTCCTATCCCATAGAGGCTCCATATGAAATTTGACTTCAATCGGCCCAACGGTTTCCGAGGAGAAGCAGTTAGAAAATTTTCACATTTTTCGCCTCGGCGAGGCTATAATAAATGGAATGTAATATTTCGCAAGTTCATTGGTTAGATCTCATTGATATCTATCAGTATGCCAAAAATTGTTTAAATATTCCATGCCGCTAAGTCACTATCACCAATTTTTACAAACGGGTTACGGACGGACAGACAGACCATATATGGCTTGGCGGCCATTTTGGTCATGTGTCCATGCCGCTAAGTCACTATCACCAATTTTTACAAACGGGTTACGGACGGACAGACAGACCATATATGGCTTGGCGGCCATTTTGGTCATGTGACCTGGACCCCATGAGCAAATTTTGGTTTCCCCCATCCCATAGAGGCTCCATATGAAATTTGACTTCAATCGGCCCAACGGTTTCCGAGGAGAAGCAGTTCGAAAATTTTCACATTTTTCGCCTCGGCGAGACTATACTAAATGGAATGTGGTCGCAAGTTCATTGGTTAGATCTCATTGAGATCTATCAGTATGCCAAAAATTGTTTAAATATTCCAAGCGGTTAAGTCACTATCACCAATTTTCACAAACGGGTTACGGACGGACAGACTGACAGAATGACCGAATGACCGATTGACCGAATGACCGAATGACAGAATGACACGGTGATTTTAGGGCACTTTTAGAAATCAACCGACTTCAGTCGGTTGCTTTTTCTGCGGGTCGTGCAATTTGCTTCTATGTAGTTTTCACACCGCTGACGCGAGCACAAAACTTAAATTTGTCTTCAAGTCCGTGAAATATTATAGTGTTTTGATTATGGTTAGTATTTTTGTAAATAGCTGTCTATATTCATTAATTAATTAATGTGCTACAAATGGAATTTTCCTTGTGACTTGGCTGTTCAAATGCCGGGTATCGTCCTCTGTCCTCCTTTCGGCATTTGCGTTTACAGTGCGCCGCAACCCTATATATAATAAACAACTCCCCCAAAACGATGTTTGATAAGCCAAAACATGATGAGAGACAATTGGGCAGCTGAAACTAGCCGGAAAGCGACACGGAAGTGTAGAGTCGTTGAAATTGTTCCTTTATAATGTCCAAGAATCGAAGAAAAGATCCTTTTACAGTATATGCCTCTAATTTTGTAGTGTAGTATAACATTGCAATAGATCTGCCTATTCAAGCCATAATTAAGGCCATCATCGGTCGCGCGATCGACTGATAATCATTCGGAGGTTGCGGGTTCGCTCTCGGTTGGATAGTTGCGAAATACAGATAACTAGTAGCTAACCGCTAAAATGTCGATGCAGGGAAAGAGCGGTTACTTCAGCTGAATGACTCGACAAATACGAAATAGTTTTGACTGCGTTCTTGTACTCCAACCCAAACCAAGGCCTATGTTTGCATGCATTTCCGTCCCGCGATCGCGCGGATTAGTTTCTAGTAATCCGAAAAAGAAGGCTGACTGGTGACCTTGCAAGACAACATTGCATTTGAAAATGGACAAATATCTAATAGTTCATGTCGACGTTATTAACGCTCTGGTGAAACCCTATGACTATCTCTATTTAGTGGTTAGTTGAGATATTTAAGCCAGAATATGAACGGGCCTGAGTACTTTCACATCGCAGCCAACAGAATAAAAATGTTCGGAAACGCGATGAGCTTATGACATAATAGTATAGAAAAGATGCACTGTATCAAACTGTTATTCTTATTTTAGTTTTCTTCCTCATGTTTGATATACAACAATCCATAGACAAGTTAATAGTAAGCATGGGTGTCTACTTTGCCTTGTTCATTATTACTCTTGTCTTCCCTTAACTGAAAAAGTTAAACATTAAAATGAGAAACGATCAGGGACTGATACAATCAGATCTTCCCACACTATCACTAGGGAAAGAAGTCGAAACATGGAGTGACGTCAGTAAACAAAACGGACAACTGATAAACCGAGTCAGCATCTCTTTCTGAAACAGGTGGTGATTGAGAATATCCAAACCTTTACTAAGAAGGAGCAATATGCATTATGGAGGAAAGAATCAGTTTTCATCAACACGACAAACATTAAACATAACTAAAACTGAACACACATAAAGGAGGGCGAATAAGAATCACCAACGTTACAACATAATTATACACGCATGATTAGGGAAAGAATCAGAACCACCAACTCAAAGCATGAAGGAACCACAGCAAAAGCTTCGACATGGAACGGTGAGCAAAAATTACTGGTGGGTTGAAAAGTAGAAGTAAAACAAAGATCAGGAATTGATACAATTAACTTACTCCATCCATAAAAGACACCAAAGGGAAAGAAATACAAACATTAAGCGACCAGACCATAATGGAAACCTAAACAAAGGAAGGCCATATGGACAGTTACTTTCCCACAAAATGGCCATATGGCCATCCAAAATTAAAAGACACAAGTGATACACACAGTAAGTAACAAACAACAACATAAATAAATCGCCACAGAAGAGCCGCCTTGGAACGGTCAGTGGAAGATTTCCACTGGGGGGCTTAAATCGATTTTACGTGGCCACAATCCTCGCCCTTACTTCCGTCGCGATTTAGACAAATAATTTGTTCAGTCCGCATGAAGGCCTCCTAACTCATCAGTGCAACACCCCCGTGAACACAGTAATCAAAGAACCACAGAGGTGAGACAACGGTGAGGACTCGACAGCAAGAAACCACTGAAATGCTGGAGCAAAAGAAAACCAACAGTTAGACTCCGATGAGCCCGACCAGAGACAGAGCATCAGGCACCAACCAACATTATCTCTCTAATTTTCAATAAGCCTTTACGTTGGAGCCGTCATAGAATCTGAGGCCTGACCCACCGGCGTGCAATTAAAGAGGGAAGCAAAGTTGCCAACCGTGATTGGGTTAACTACCATGCATGCAGTCTGTCGTATAATATCCATGTTGTACCCAATCTTTTTATATCGAAGAATGATTTTACGAAATTGGGTGCTGAAGTCATTGCGGTTATATATTTTTCTGAATTTATATACTAAGTCACCATAAAATTCGGGTTCCGATAGACCTTGTTGCAGAAGAGATTTAAGTCCAATATTGAATTTTGAAATTAAATCAGAATGGCGTCTATAAAATTTTGAAAAGGCTTTGCGTAGTTTATGGTACCGATAACCCTGATTAAGGAGTTTAGCCGTTAAATATTTTTTACGAGTGTTGAAGTCAGTTACATGACTACACACTCTAGCAAATCGAATTAATTGCGAAATATAAACGCCATAGGATGGCGCACGAGGAACATCACCATCCAAAAAAGGAAAATTTACAATCTCAAAATCAAAGTCATCGCGTTTATCATAAATTTTGCACGAAACAAATCCATCTACAATAGATAGATGTAAATCCAAAAACGGGGCCTCGGTATCAGAAGAATTTGCTTTATTTAACTGAAGTTCCAGGGGGTAAATCTGACTGATCAAACCATCAAAATAGGTATTATCAATATTTAATAAATCATCTAAATATCTAGAAGTAGAGCTAAAAGCTTCAATAATTTCAGATTGGTTATCAATGGAAAGCGACAAAATGAAGTCTCTTTCATAACAATACAAGAACAGATCAGCCACAAGAGGTGCGCAATTGGTACCCATCGGAATACCCACAATTTGTCTAAATAACTTCGTACCGAATCTAATATAAATATTGTCAAGTAGAAAGGTGAGGGCATCACACACTTTCTGACATGACCAAAGTGTATAATTTTACGGGATCCCAACCCTCACCCTCACTTTCACTGTTGTTCAACCAAGTATTTGTTTGGTTTGCATGGAGGTTTTCTGACTCCTCAGTGAATCATCTCCTTGTTCTTAAATAAGGTTTAGTACTATGCTACGTATACAGGTTGTGGGAATTCCGATGGATACGAATTGGGCACCCCGTGTGCGGATTAGTTCTGATCCGGTTATGAAAAGTAGAAGTAAAACAAAGATCAGGAATTGATACAATTAACTTACTCCACCCATAAAAGACACCAAAGGGAAAGAAATACAAACATTAAGCGACCAGACCATAATGGAAACCTAAACAAAGGAAGGCCATAAGGACAGTTACTTTCCCACAAAATGGCCATATGGCCATCCAAAACCAAAAGACACAAGTGATACACATAGTAAGTAACAAACAACAACATAAATAAATCGCCACAGAAGAGCCGCCTTGGAACGGTCAGTGGAAGATTTCCACTGGGGGGCTTAAATCGATTTTACGTGGCCACAATCCTCGCCCTTACTTCCGTCGCGGTTTAGACAAATAATTTGTTCAGTCCGCATGAAGGCCTCCTAACTCATCAGTGCAACATCTCCGTGAACACAAAAATCAAAGAACCACAGAGGTGAGACAACGGTGAGGACTCGACAGCAAGAAACCACTGAAATGCTGGAGCAAAAGAAAACCAACAGTTAGACTCCGATGAGCCCGACCAGAGACAGAGCATCAGGCACCAACCAACATTATCTCTCTAATTTTCAATAAGCCTTTACGTTGGAGCCGTCATAGAATCTGAGGCCTGACCCACCGGCGTGCAATTAAAGAGGGAAGCAAAGTTGCCAACCGTGATTGTGTTAACTACCATGCATGCAGTCTGTCGTATAATAGCCATGTTGTACCCAATCTTTTTATATCGAAGAATGATTTTACGAAATTGGGTGCTGAAGTCATTGTGGTTATATATTTTTCTGAATTTATATACTAAGTCACCATAAAATTCGGGTTCCGATAGACCTTGTTGCAGAAGAGATTTAAGTCCAATATTGAATTTTGAAATTAAATCAGAATGGCGTCTATAAAATTTTGAAAAGACTTTGCGTAGTTTATGGTACCGATAACCCTGATTAAGGAGTTTAGCCGTTAATAATTTATTACGAGTGTTGAAGTCAGTTACATGACTACACACTCTAGCAAATCGAATTAATTGCGAAATATAAACGCCATAGGATGGCGCACGAGGAACATCACCATCCAAAAAAGGAAAATTTACAATCTCAAAATCAAAGTCATCGCGTTTATCATAAATTTTGCACGAAACAAATCCATCTACAATAGATAGTTGTAAATCCAAAAACGGGGCCTCGGTATCAGAAGAATTTGCTTTATTTAACTGAAGTTCCAGGGGGTAAATCTGACTGATCAAACCATCAAAATAGGTATTATCAATATTTAATAAATCATCTAAATATCTAGAAGTAGAGCTAAAAGCTTCAATAATTTCAGATTGGTTATCAAAGGAAAGCGACAAAATGAAGTCTCTTTCATAACAATACAAGAACAGATCAGCCACAAGAGGTGCGCAATTAGTACCCATCGGAATACCCACAATTTGTCTAAATAACTTAGTACCGAATCTAATATAAATATTGTCAAGTAGAAAGGTGAGGGCATCACACAATTTCTGACATGACCAAAGTGTATAATTCTTAAGCTCTTTAGAAGTGAAAAATGCATTTCTGACATTACATGCAAGATAGAGAGAATCTTCTCTGCGAAAAGCCCATTCAATTAAATCATTAAGCTTTTCTTTTATAAGATTATGAGGAAGTGTAGTGTAAAGAGTGGAAAAATCGTAGGTTGACAGACTAGAAGCACGAAAATGTCTAGATTACAATTTATTTAAAACCTCATTCGAATTTTTTATAGACCAAAACAGATTTCTTCCTGATCTTTCAAAGACTTTATCACAATATTTAATTACATGCGTTTTAATAGCAGTAAGACAGGAAGTTAATAATTTAGAAAGTTCAGTGGTAGTGCAAGAGCTAGAATTTGCAATAAACCGTGCTCTGGTCGGGCTCATCGGAGTCTAACTGTTGGTTTTCTTTTGCTCCAGCATTTCAGTGGTTTCTTGCTGTCGAGTCCTCACCGTTGTCTCACCTCTGTGGTTCTTTGATTTCTGTGTTCACGGAGATGTTGCACTGATGAGTTAGGAGGCCTTCATGCGGACTGAACAAATTATTTGTCTAAATCGCGACGGAAGTAAGGGCGAGGATTGTGGCCACGTAAAATCGATTTAAGCCCCCCAGTGGAAATCTTCCACTGACCGTTCCAAGGCGGCTCTTCCGTGGCGATTTATTTATGTTGTTGTTTGTTACTTACTGTGTGTATCACTTGTGTCTTTTAATTTTGGATGGCCATATGGCCATTTTGTGGGAAAGTAACTGTCCATATGGCCTTCCTTTGTTTAGGTTTCCATTATGGTCTGGTCGCTTAATGTTTGTATTTCTTTCCCTTTGGTGTCTTTTGTGGATGGGGTAAGTTAATTGTATCAATTCCTGATCTTTGTTTTACTTCTACTTTGTAAGGTTTTTTATGAAGTTTTGTAGTATATAAATTCAGAAAAATATATAACCGTAATGACTTAAGCACCCAATTTCGTAAAATCATTCTGCGATATAAAAAGATTGGGTACAACATGGCTATTATACGACAGACTGCATGCATTGTAGTTAACCCAATCACGGTTGGCAACTTTGCTTCCCTCTTTAATTGCACGCCGGTGGGTCAGGCCTCAGATTCTATGACGGCTCCAACGTAAAGGCTTATTGAGAATTAGAGAGATAATGTCGGTTGGTGCCTGATGCTCTGTCCCTGGTCGGGCTCATCGGAGTCTAACTGTTGGTTTTCTTTTGCTCCAGCATTTCAGTGGTTTCTTGCTGTCGAGTCCTCACCGTTGTCTCACCTTTGTGGTTCTTTGATTTCTGTGTTCACGGAGATGTTGCACTGATGAGTTAGGAGGCCTTCATGCGGACTGAACAAATTATTTGTCTAAATCGCGACGGAAGTAAGGGCGAGGATTATGGCCACGTAAAATCGATTTAAGCCCCCAGTGGAAATCTTTCACTGACCGTTCCAAGGCGGCTCTTCTGTGGCAATTTATTTATGTTGTTGTTTGTTACTTACTGTGTGTATCACTTGTGTCTTTTTATTTTTGGATGGCCATATGGCCATTTTGTGGGAAAGTAACTGTCCTTATGGCCTTCCTTTGTTTAGGTTTCCATTATGGTCTGGTCGCTTAATGTTTGTGTTTCTTTCCATTTGGTGTCTTTTGTGGGTGGAGTGGGTTAATTGTATCAATTCCTGATCTTTGTTTTACTTCTACTTTGGTAACCAGTATAGCGTAGGAAGCTTGTCTTGGCCTTCGTTAACACACACAGCAAACTTGGTGGCTGAAAGACAAACATGTTTATCTACTATAGCATTCTCTTCAGCTAAAGGCTGAAGTTCATAGGCCTTAGTACCACCAAGCTCCTGCTTAAGCGTGTGAACAGAGTGGAGCCGTCACACAACGACGACGTTGTTAGCGGCCTTGTCTGCAGGGGCCAAAACAAACTTCTTACGAAATTCTTGAATTCTTATGAAATTCTTAAAGACATTTTATGATGTCCGTTTCTGCTGAAAGCAATCTGAAGGCTTTGCATCATTTAGCTCGACGTCTAGATCCTCGGATGATTTATTAAACATTGTCAATACCATCTTCGATGGTTTGATCAGTAAAATTTTCCTTTAATAACTTAAATTCAACAAAGCATATTCTTCTGATAGCAAAGCCCCGTGTTTGACTTTCACCACTATTTTAGATGGTTTTGTTTTGTGCAGAATTATGATTAATACGATTATTTTGATTTTGAAATTGCAAATATTTACTTTCTTGGATGCTGGTGTTCCTCGTGTGGTATCTAGCGGTGTTTGTATATTCGCAATAATATCGGTTCGCCAGAGTGTCTTGTTCTGTATGAAAATTACCATGAGACTGACCTCTATGCAAGAAATACATTAATATGATGTTATTAATCAAGTTATTTCGTACTGGCCCAGTTACAGGTCCGAGGTCTGCTGTATTGGCACGAGGCCGAAGGCCGAGGCCAATGCAGCTGACCGAGGACCTGTAACTTGGCCAATACGAAATTACTTGATTAATGACAATTTTATTAATTGACGCAATTAAAAACATGATTTATGATTTTTGAATATTGGTTGACCTTGTGTAATACAGGATAATCAATTAATAATGAATGTTATAGCCTAATAGGCCAGTTTATGTAAACACCTCGTAAATTTTCGGCATCTCGTGAAAAATTTACCGACCGCTATGTATTGAATAACAATGTCGACCTCTTTGGGAAACGGTGAAGATAAATATATCCATTCAGTTGGTGTGAAATTATGGTAATAGATGTCATCAGTCTCATGTCTGTTCGCATTAGCTGTAACGGGCTTATTACCTCCGAAGCCCAAGACGTCTTTACGTCATCTTAAACTAGGTATTCAAGAATTTCATAAGAAGTTTGTTTTGGCCCCTGCAGACAAGGCCGCTAACAACGTCGTCGTTGTGTGACGGCTCCACTATGTTAACACGCTTAAGCAGGAGCTTGGTGGTACTAAGGCCTATGAACTTCAGCCTTTAGCTGAAGAGAGAGCTATAGTAGATAAACATGTTTGTCTTTCAGCCACCAAGTTTGCTGTGTGTGTTAACGAAGGCCAAGACAAGCTTCCTACGCTATACTGGTTACCAAAACTTCATAAAAAAAACCTTACAAAGCATGGTTTATTGCAAATTCTAGCTCTTGCACTACCACTGAACTTTCTAAATTATTAACTTCCTGTCTTACTGCTATTAAAACGCATGTAATTAAATATTGTGATAAAGTCTTTGAAAGATCAGGTAGAAATCTGTTTTGGTCTATAAAAAATTCGAATGAGGTTTCAAATAAATTGAAATCTAGACATTTTCGTGCTTGTAGTCTGTCTACCTACGATTTTTCCACTCTTTACACTACACTTCCTCATAATCTTATAAAAGAAAAGCTTAATGATTTAATTGAATGGGCTTTTCACAGAGAAGATCTCTATCTTGCATGTAATGTCAGAAATGCATTTTTCACTTCTAAAGAGCATAAGACTTATACACTTTGGTCATGTCAGAAAGTGTGTGATGTCCTCACCTTCCTACTTGACAATATTTATATTAGATTCGGTACTAAGTTATTTAGACAAATTGTGGGTATTCCGATGGGTACTAATTGCGCACCTCTTGTGGCTGATCTGTTCTTGTATTGTTATGAAAGAGACTTCATTTTGTCGCTTTCCATTGATAACCAATCTGAAATTATTGAAGCTTTTAGCTCTACTTCTAGATATTTAGATGATTTATTAAATATTGATAATACATATTTTGATGGTTTGGTCAGTCAGATTTACCCCCTAGAACTTCAGTTAAATAAAGCAAATTCTTCTGATACCGAGGCCCCGTTTTTGGATTTACATCTATCTATTGTAGATGGATTTGTTTCGTGCAAAATTTATGATAAACGCGATGCATTTGATTTTGAGATTGTAAATTTTCCTTTTTTGGATGGTGATGTTCCTCGTGCGCCATCCTATGGCGTTTATATTTCGCAATTAATTCGATTTGCTAGAGTGTGTAGTCATGTAACTGACTTCAACACTCGTAATAAATTATTAACGGCTAAACTCCTTAATCAGGGTTATCGGTACCATAAACTACGCAAAGCCTTTTCAAAATTTTATAGACGCCATTCTGATTTAATTTCTAAATTCAATATTGGACTCTTCTGCAACAAGGTCTATCGGAACCCGAATTTTATGGTGACTTAGTATATAAATTCAGAAAAATATATAACCGCAATGACTGCAGCACCCAATTTCGTAAAATCATTCTTCGATATAAAAAGATTGCGTACAACATGGATATTATACGACAGACTGAATGCATGGTAGTTAACCCAATCACGGTTGGCAACTTGTATATACTTTTTGGATACTTGTGACCGGGATCGCTATTAGCAACATGTAACCAGGATTACCGTTGTCTCACCTCTGTGGTTCTTTGATTTTTGTGTTCACGGAGATGTTGCACTGATGAGTTAGGAGGCCTTCATGCGGACTGAACAAATTATTTGTCTAAATCGCGACGGAAGTAAGGGCGAGGATTGTGGCCACGTAAAATCGATTTAAGCCCCCCAGTGGAAATCTTTCACTGACCGTTCCAAGGCGGCTCTTCTGTGGCGATTTATTTATGTTGTTGTTTGTTACTTACTGTGTGTATCACTTGTGTCTTTTGGTTTTGGATGGCCATATGGCCATTTTGTGGGAAAGTAACTGTCTTTATGGCCTTCCTTTGTTTAGGTTTCCATTATGGTCTGGTCGCTTAATGTTTGTATTTCTTTCCCTTTGGTGTCTTTTATGGGTGGAGTTAGTTAATTGTATCAATTCCTGATCTTTGTTTTACTTCTACTTTGCTACCCTCTTTAATTGCACGCCGGTGGGTCAGGCCTCAGATTCTATGACGGCTCCAACGTAAATGCTTATTGAGAATTAGAGAGATAATGTTGGTTGGTGCCCGATGCTCTGTCTCTGTTCGGGCTCATCGGAGTCTAACTGTTGGTTTTCTTTTGCTCCAGCATTTCAGTGGTTTCTTGCTGTCGAGTCCTCACCGTTGTCTCACCTCTGTGGTTCTTTGATTTTTGTGTTCACGGAGATGTTACACTGATGAGTTAGGAGGCCTTCATGCGGACTAAACAAATTATTTGTCTAAATCGCGACGGAAGTAAGGGCGAGGATTGTGGCCAAGTAAAATCGATTTAAGCCCCCAGTGGAAATCTTTCCACTGACCGTTCCAAGGCGGTTCTTCTGTGGCGATTTATTTATGTTGTTGTTTGTTACTTACTGTGTGTATCACTTGTGTCTTTTGGTTTTGGATGGCCATATGGCCATTTTGTGGGAAAGTAACTGTCTTTATGGCCTTCCTTTGTTTAGGTTTCCATTATGGTCTGGTCGCTTAATGTTTGTGTTTCTTTCCCTTTGGTGTCTTGGATGGGAGGTGTGTGATAATTGTATCGATTCCTGACCAATTTCTTCATTTCAATTTTATGCTAACCTTTTCGTATTGAACAAAATATAGCTCAAAGGTGTATTCATTATTTTGCACAATTAAGCTCAAGGGCAGATCATTAGTCAGGATAAGTCACAATGAACGCCATAATTTATATTCCATAATTTATATTTGTATGACAAAATAAAACGCTCCCAAAATTTTAACGAAAAATTATTTTTAAAACGTGACAGAAAGCATTTGCACACAGTTTTGGTCATTATAAGTTATTTTCTTATTCTTGACGGGTAAGATGGGATCATATTCCCCGCCTGAGAGCGATATTTGCTCGAGCCGTGAGGCGAGGGCATATATGGCTTTAACGCGGGGAATATGATCCCATGTTCCCCGTCACCCTTTCTAGAACATATTTGTTATAATGCAAAGCGTTCAACATTTTTTTTTGTAACGTACGTCGTGAGAAGTACATGTTTACATGTGACGTCATCAATCGCACCATTATGCAGCGTTGCTGAGTGGAAAATCGTTTACGGCATGTTAGAATGAGAGTTGTACACCAAAAAGCAATGGAATAAGATACCGAAAGAAATAAAATTTTACATTCATTTTATGTGCTGGAAATAATTGTGGTACTTTTTTTTTCTTATCAACTATGCAGTAGATCAAATATGGCGGCCATCGCAATCAAGCGAAGACAAGCGCGAGAGGGTAATATATTTTTGCTCACGGAGTATATGGAAATAACTCACCTTGCGCTGTCCAGTCAAAAAAGAAGTGATGGCAATGATCTGATCTCGATACAATTAACCCACAGCCCCAATCAGAGACACCAAAGGGAAAGAAACACAAACATGAAACAAAAGACCCTAATGGAAACATCATTAGCGGAAAGCCAAAAGGACAGTTACTTTACCACAAAATGACCTATAGGTTATCCAAAATAAAATAATATAAGCTATTTTTCCACAAAATGGCCAATTGGCTATCCAAAACAAAATAATATAAGCGATACAAAATAGAAGCGGAGGCAATGATCAGGAATCGATACAATTAACCCACAACTCCCATCAGAGACACCAAAGGGAAAGAAACGCAAACATGAAACAATAGACCCTAATGGAAACATCAATAGCGGAGAGCTAAAAGGACAGTTACTTTACCACAAAACGACTTATAGGTTATCCAAAATAAAATAATAGAAGCGACACAAACAGCCAAGGACAAACCATAACAAAAATAAACCGCGACAGAAGAACCGCCCTGGAACGGTCAGCGGAAACGAATTCCAAGCGGAAACGAATTCCACTGGGGTGGGGGGGGGGAATCGACCCCACGCGGCCACAATCCTCGCCCCAACTTCCGTCCCGACTAAAACAAACAATTTGTTCAGTCCGCGTGAAGCGCCCCCCCCCCCCCCACCTAACTCATCAATGCAACACCCCCGTGTTCACAAAAACCAAACAACCACAGGAACGAAACAACGGCGAGGACCCGACAGCAAGAAACCACCGAAACGCTGGAGCAAACGAAAACCAACAGCTAGACTCCGATAAAAATAGAAGTGGAGGCAACGACCGGGAACCGATACAACCAACCCACAGCCACCATCAGAGACACCAAAGGGAAAGAAATACAAACACGAAACAACGGACCCCGATGGTCACACAAACAGCGGAGAGCCAAAAGAACAGTTACTTTCCCACAAAATGGCCAACAGGCTATTCAAAATAAAATAATACAAGCGACTCAAACACCCAAAGACAAAACCATAACAACAATAAACCGCAACAGAAGAACCGCCTTGGAATGGTCAGCGGAAACGAATTCCACCGGGGGGGGGGGGGTCTTAAATCGATTTTACGTGGCCACAATCCTCACCCTTACTTCCGTCGCGATTAAGACAAATAATTTTTCAGTCCGCATGAAGGCCTCCTAACTAATCAGTGCAACACCTCCGTGAACACAAAAATCAAACAACCACAGAGATCAAAGAACGGTGAGGACTCGACAACAAGAAACCACTGGATTGCTGGAGCTTGACTCCGATGGGCCCTACCAGAGACAGAGCATCAGGTACCAATCAACGCCAGCTTTTACACTGAAACCGTCCTAGAATCTGAGGCCATTAAAGAGGGAAGCAGAGTTGTCAACCGTGATTGGGTTAACTACTATGCATGCAGTCTGTCGTATGACATTTGTTATATCTTTTTATATCGAAGAATGCTTTTACGAAATTGGGTGCTGAAGTCTTTGCGGTTATATATTTTTCTAAATTTATATACTTAGTCACCATAAAATTCGGGTTCCGATAGATCTTGTTGCAGAAGAGATTTAAGTCCAATATTGAATTTTGAAATTCAATCAGGATGAGATCTATAAAACTTCCTCTTTCTTATGAATGTTTTCTTTGCTCTTAAAGGAACTCATTTTTTATTTTTATTTGAAAATAATTTGCGTAGTTTATGGTACCGGTAACCTTGATTAAGAAGTTTAATCGTTAACAATTTATAACGAGTGTTGAAGTCAAACACTCAAAGACAAACCATAACATAAAATAAACCGCGACAGAAGAAACGCATTGGAACTGTCAGTGTAACGAATTCCACTGGGTGTTGGGTGCGGGCTTAAATCGATTTTACGTGACCACAATCCTCGCCCTTACTTCGGTCGCGATTTGGACAAAGTATCTGTTCAGTCCGCATGATGGCCTCCTAACTCATCAGTGCAACATCTCCGTGAACACAAAAAATCAAACAACCACAGAGATGAACAACGGTAAGGCATCGACAGCAAGAAAACATTGAAATGCTGGAGCAAAAGAAAACCAACAAACAGACTCCAAGCCTGCAATTTTTTTTGCAGTGTAACAAAATCACTTATTTCTTACGAAAATAAAGAATAATAAATCAATGGATTCCGATGCTATTTATTGCTTTCTTCAGTCAAGAAAGCTAAAGCAAATGGAAGTAGTCGTATGCAAATGTGATTTGGGTTCCAATGAATTAGATGATAACTGTATTCAAAATTGTCATTTGGGGTGGTAAGTCGGTAGTTTTACGGTCGGAAATTTCGTTTTACGGCGACTCGTCAGCGGAGCCATAGAACGGAATTTGCGGTCGTAAAACCGACGATTTACCTCCCCAAATGACAATTTTCAATATACTTATCCCCATTGTAATTCACTTATTCCCTTGTTTTGTTTACAAAATGCTATGTTTTCCGACAACGAAGCTGCGTAAAACCAAATAACAACCGAAGGAAAGCAACGATACGTAATGACGTCGGGTTTCTGACAGTATATCGCAAATTTTAACGTTAAATAATCTGACGTCGCGTTACTTTCGCAAATTCATTAGAATGATGGATTTAAATCATTTTCTAATTATAGTAATCGCAGATAAGATTGACTAGGCGGAGCTATCGTTTGTACCTGCCTTAGGAATGTTCCATTAACAAAAATGTAAACCAAGTCAACCGATTGTGTGAATTCAACAGTAACACAAGCATAGCTGTGGCGTATATGACTATTTCATCCGCTTGCTGAAAGCGTGCGAAAGGCCCTCTACCGAAAATTCTGGTGGACTCAGCGAATTTGACATATATTGACAACACCTGAATAGCTCCGCCTAGTCAATCTTATCTGCAACTACTATACTTCTAACAGAATGAAAAATAGCCATCGGAAGAGATGGCAAATCCCCCGACCAAAAGCCAATATGGCCTTCAGAAGATTGTTCACCAATAAAAAGTGCACCAGAATTAAACCAGCAATATATCACAAAAGTATTGCAGTTATGGCCATCACAAGATTATACTTCAGGAGAGATAACTAAAAAAAACAGGGTACTCAGAACTGTTGTTCTTGTGCATGATATGCCTGCTTAAGCTCATGCATTTCTGTACAAAGTACCATCAATATGTCTCAAAGGGTGTTGGAGATCACAAGCTGGTCATACTGTTATATTGGAAGGGTATATACCGGTAACTCAAATATTTATCATAGCACCCAGAATTGTGGTTCTTAGGGATGAAGCGCCGTCTCAACCTTGTATACAATTGTGCCAAGTACCATCAATATATCTCAAAGGGTATTGGAGTTATGACCATCAAAAGGTTATATTGTCAGGGGAGATTATTAAAAAACCAGGGCACCCAGAGTTTAGGTTCTTGCACGTGACACACCTGCTTAACCTCATGTACAACTGTACCAAGTACCATCAATATATCTCAAAGAGTATTGGAGATGTGGCCATCAAAAGGTAGTGATTCTATATTACTGGAAGGGGAGTTAACTCAAAAACCATGGAACCCAGAGTTGTGGTTCTTGTACATGACATACCGTCTCGGCCTTGTGAACAACTGTGCCAAGTATCATCAATATATCTTAAAGGGTATTGGAGTTATGGCCATCACAAGGTAATCACTCTGTTTTTATTCGAAGGGGAGATAACTCAAAAACCATGGCAGCCAGAGTTGTGGTTCTTGTGCATGACACACCTTCTCGGCCTTGTGAACAACTGTGCCAGGTACCATCAATATATCTTAAAGGGTATTGGAGTTATGGCAATCACAATGTAGTCACTCTATTTTATTGGAAGGAGAGATAACTCAAAAATCATGGCAGCCAGAGTTGTGATTCTTGTGCATGACACACCGTCTCGGCCTTGTGAACAACTGTGCCATGTATCATCAATATACCTTAAAGGGTATTGGAGTTATGGCCATCACACGGTAGTCACTCTATTTTATTGGAAGGGGAGATAACTCAAAAACCATGGCAGCCAGAGTTGTGGTTCTTGTGCATGACACACCTTCTCGGCCTTGTGAACAACTGTGCCAGGTATCATCAATATATCTTAAAGTAAAGTAGAAGTGGGGGTAATGATCCAACAAAATGGCCAAAACAAGATAATATAAGCGATACAAAATAGAACAGACAATGATCAGGAATCGAAACAATTAACCCACAGCTCCCGTCAGAGACACCAAAGGGAAAGAAACAAAAACAAGAAACAACAGACCCTAATGGAAGCCGAAATGACAGTTACTTTCCCGTTCAACTGTCTTTTTGTGACATTTACCTAAAATGTATGGTTTTGCAATTATGTTAAATACATTATACCGGAGATATAAACTTGTTTTTGTTACTTCCATTTGCGTCTTTAAAACGCCTCGGTGATATAGATATACATTACGTAATCTTTATGGCCGAAAAAAATGAAAATTTTTAGATGAAAAATTGTGATATTTTTCTTATTTCTGCTCCAAATATAGATTGTGGGTACTAGTTAGAACCGCTTCATCGGGGCGGTTCTAACGAGAACCCACAATCTATATTTAAGAGCAGAAATAAGAAAAATAAGCTTTACGCCTGCAAACCCCAGTTTTACTATATAAAAGTGGGGTTCGAGGGGGTCAAAATTATATAGGCGTGTTTTCGTGATGCTTAAGAGTTATCCGATATTTTGAATTGAATTCCATTTACCATTTCAGACATATAAGATTGGGATGTCAAGGTTCACAAAGAGCCGACTCGACAGGATCTACAATTTTTGCCATTCTCAAAAAATGAATAAGACATAAAAATAGAAGTGAAGGCAATGATCAGGAATCGATACAATTAACCTACAGCTTCAATCAGAGACAACAAAGGGAAAGAACCACAGACTTGAAATAACTAGACCCTACTGGAAACCTTAATAGTGAGTGAGTGAGTGAGTGAGTTTTACGTCTCACCAACAGCTAAGGTCATACAGAGACGGGACTTCGGTTTAATACTCATCCGAGAGTCTGGGAAACATAATTAGTGGAAAGCCAAAAGGACATGTACTTTCCCACAAAATGGCCAATTGGCTATCCAAAATAAAAACATCAAAGCGATACACACGCTCAAAGTCAACCCATAATAAAATTAAACCGCGACAGAAGAACCGCCTTGGAACGGTCAGTTAAAAGAATTTAAAATTTAAATGTGGGGTTTTACGCGGCCGCAGTCCTCGCCCTTACTTTCGGCGCGATTTGGACAAATAATTTGTTGGGTGCGCATGAAAGCCTCCTAGCCTTTTCATACAAATGAAATTGACCAACTCCAGTGATGGACAAGTCAACGTCAGGATGCAATTGGGGAATAACTGTATAAAAAAGGTCATTTGGGGAGGTAAATCGACTGTTTTACGGCCGGAAATTTCGTTTCTATAAGGATCTTTGTTCTATAAGCAAAGGCTTAAAACGGAATCAGCGGCCGTAAAACATACGATTTACCTCCAACAAAAGACCATTTTCAGTACAGTTATCTCCATTCTAACATATTCATACACTTTAGTTTTAAAAAAATGCCAAAAAACAGCAAGCGCAGCGAGCTGCGTAAAATAACATACCAACCAAAGAAAAATGACATTACGTAATGGCATCAGGTTTCCAATAATATATCGTAGGAAATACTGACGCAAACTTCAACGTTATTGAATCATACGTCGTGTTATATACGAAAGTGCATTAAAGTGTATGTTTAGATCAATAGACATAAGTATGGATTATTACCCTGGTCATGATGTACTCGTATATTTCATTATGCAGAAAAACGTCAGTCAGCGTCCCAACAATCTTGCTTGCGCCTTTTGTCTTTGCCCATTCACTCACACTTTTATAAATTACTGACGTTAAATGTAATCCTGTCTTCTCTTCGCAAACTCTATACCCGTTCATAAAGCAAGAGTTTTCTTCGTCTATTATCATAGCAGAGATAAACCCAATCTGAAATAGAAAAAGAGACATCAGTGCCGCATCAACGGTAACTATGTCTTTTTCAAAAAAATATAGGTTTTTTGTAGTTGTTTTTTTTTTATTATTGACATGGAACATTGAATCACATTTCCCGCACGACAGCGATAATTGCCCGTGCCGTCAGGCGGGGGTAAATATAGCTGTCAAGCGGGGAAAATGATCTCAAGTCCCGCGTTACGAATCAAAGTTTTTTAAGACATTTTTGTACATTGTGGAATGTTTCCAAAGGATTCTTTTGTAGCGGACGTCATCAGAACACATGTGACGCCATCAAACGCACGCGCCTTTTTGCACTTACTACAATAATCACGGTGCTCAATGGGAAAATAATTACGTCATGTTAGAATGAGTTTTTCATATAGGAAAACAATGAAATAAAGTACCGAACAAAAGAAAAACAATGCATTTGTTTATTGGCTGGAAGTTATTGCGATGCATTAAATTAGTTTGGTTATATTTCTTACCATCTGCTGTAAACACATCGCAATTCAGCGAAGTATAAGTGCGAGAGGGTTATATGTATTTGAAAAATAATTGCCCTTGTCTAATCAAAAGCCTGAACATTTCTTTGCAGGATAACAAATATATATATAGGACAATAAAATATGATAATGCCAATATTTACTATATTTTATGTGCTTCTACCGCGGTTTCACTGGTAAACAGATTATCAAGAAGACTTTTCGGATACTATAGGGTCGAAACGTAATGTCATAGACGTTTCTTGTCTTTGAAAACCCTGCTAGTATCAATCCTGATTTCATAAAAAAAACCTAAGTAGTTTACGTTTCAATCTGTTAATGAAGAATTTCTCCTATGTCCATCGTAAAGTTGTGCTCTCTGTTTGTATAATGGATAAATGGTAGTATTTTAGGAAAATATTATTTGCACGTGTGTCATTATGTGCGATGACTCGAGGCATTCATGTACGGGGGTCACGAATTTGCTGAATGTGTACTGTGACTCTTTTGCGCAAATAGTCATGTTGGACAATTGTAATCCGCCTATTACCTGTGTCCGATTTAAACCGCGCGACAAATTGTATAGAAATTAATAGGACACGTGAATCTAACACATGATATAAAAAATACTAGGCTAGATAGCGAAAATGTGATTGAAAATTATGAAAATTCAATATTTTATCTCAATTTTGATTATAACTTTATATTTTTAAATAAAATTTAAACTGGTCAAATTTGACATGAAAATAGGACCCTTCGTCTCGTGAACCTCTCGTTTAATTCATTAGAAAATTAGCAAAAACTTACGAGGGTGTCTATTTTTATACTGTTGTAGTTAAATTATAAAATACGTTGTTAAAAATGTGATTGAATCTTCTAGAAAAAAATGTTTTTTCTTTCCAACAGTATCAAATAATTGAGGATAAAATAAAAACAAAGTTGGTCATTTTCATGTTGTTTTCTTGCCATTTTCAGTACTTTGAGCCGTCTCTCCTCATTGTATCTATTTATAGCTATCTGTTCTCATATTACGCGATTATCGGATTTAATCGGAAATTTCCGGGTTTTAACTGGTTTAAGACGAGTCTCAAAGTGGGCTCAAATATGCTAAAATAAATTTATTTTTATTTTGTCTTATTTATATATTTACTTTATTTGCTTTTTTTTGTTTAATATATTTTTTCTACATGTGACTGATGCGCAATTAACAAACACTTCATATTGTTTACAAAAGAAGAAGAAGAAAAAAAAAGAGGGCCATGATGGCCCTGTATCGCTCACCTGATCCATAGAGTAACAAGACTGGGCCCCGAGGAGGGTCATTATTGACCCAAGGGCTATAATATGCATAATGTTGAGGGAGGTCTAAAAAGGTGAAGCATCATACCAAATATCAGCAAAGGCTATAATTTGAACAATCCTGGCAAAGGTCCACTAGATGAAGCTCCACACCAAATATCAAAGACAAAGATTTTTATAAAGATATTCCTTACATAAGCCTATGTAAAACCTAATGGCCCCGGGGCAGGGGCATTTTTGGCCTCAGGGCTATAATTTAAACAATCTTGATAGGGGTCCACTAGATGAAGCTTCACATCAAATATCAAAGACCTGGGCCTTGCTGTTTCAGAGAAGAAGATTTTCTACGATTATCTCGATATAAGTCTATATAAAACCAAAGGGCCCAGGGCAGGGGCATTTGTGGCCCCAGCACAATAATTTGAACAATCTTGGAAGGGGTCTACTAGATGAAGCTCAATACCAAATATCAAAGACATGGGCCTTGCAGTTTCAGAGAAGAATTTTTTTAAAGATTTCCCTTTAAAAGTCTATGTAAAACCAAAGGGTCTCGGGGCGGGGGCATTTTTGACCCCAGGGCTATAATTTGAACAATCTTGATAGAGGTCCACTAGATGGAATTTCACACCAAATATCAAAGACCTAGGCCTTGTGGTTTCACAGAAGAAGATTTTTAAAGATTTTCCCTATATAAGTCTATGTAAAACCAAAGGGCCCCAAGGCGGGAACATTTTTGGTCTCATGGCTATAATTTGAACAATCTTGGTAGCGGTCCACTAGCTGAAGCTTCATACCAAATATCAAAGACTAAGGCCTTGTGTTTTCAGAGAAGAAGATTTTTAAAGATTTTCCCTATTTAAGTCTATGTAAAATTAAAGGGCCCGAGAGCGGTGGCATTTTTGGCCCCAGGGCTATAGTTCGAACAATCTTGGTAGAGGTCCACAAGATGAAGCTTCATACCAAATATCAAAGACCTGGGCCTTGTGGTTTCAGAGAAGAAGATTTTTAAAGATTTATAACCTATATATAACCCTATGTAAAACCAAAGGGCCCCGGGGCGGGGGCATTTTTGGCCCCAGCACTATAATTTGAACAAGCTTGGTAGGGGTCCACTAGATGAAGCTATATACAAAATATCAAAGAACTGGGCCTTGCGGTTTTAAAGAAGAAAATTTTAAAGATTTTCCCTATGTAAGCCCATGTAAAACCAAAGGGCCCAGGGGTGGGGGCATTTTTGATGCCCCAGCACTATAATTTGAACAATCTTAGAAGGGGTCTACTAGATGAAGCTTCATACCAAATATCAAAGACCTGGGCCTTGCGGTTTCAGAGTCGAAGATTTTTAAAGATTTTCTCTATATAATCCTATGTAAAACCAAAGGGACCCGGGGCTGCGGCATTTTTGACCCCAGCACTATAATTTGAACATTCTTGGTAGGTGTCCACTAGATGAAGTTTCATACCAAATATCAAAGACCTTGGCCTTGTGGTTTCAGAGGAGAAGACTTTTTAAATTTTTTGTAAAAAAAAAATATTTTTGGCTCCTGTCACCTAGATGTGCAACGGACCGGAACTATTTGAACAACTTTGAAAGGGGACCACCTAAGGATCAATCCTGTGAAGTTTGGTCAAAATCCGATCAGTGGTTTAGGAGATGTCGTTTGGAGAAAAAGTTCACGCACGCACGGACGCACGACGAACGAAAAGTGATCCCAAAAGCTCACCTCGTCACTACGTGACAGGTGAGCTAAAAAAAAAACACTTTAATTATTGGTTTTTATGACTGCAAAAATATATTGATTTCCGCGAAAAATCTTTTTCTTTTTTTTTTTTCTTTTTTTTTTTTTCGGGTACTTCACACACATGCTTAATTGGCAATTGTTGCTAATTACGGCCAATCATGCCGGTTGTGGGAATACTACTTCAAACCCTTAGGTACTTTTTCTGATCAGAGTCTACGTTGTGCAAAAGATCCAATGCTTTTTCATGCAGCAAGAGAAGTCTAGGATGCGCACGCTGATGTGATTCTTTGCTCGGCACACGTAAATTGTAGGTAGTGCTGTTCCTTGGTTCAGTTATTATTTTCTGGGGTAAATTGCATGTAATTACACACAGTAAAATAATCATCAGGAAAACACGCCTATATAAACCCCACTTTTATATAATAAAACTGGGGTTTACAGAGGTAAACCGTGTTTCTTATTTCTGCTCTATATATAGATTGTGGGTACTCGTTACATAATCTATACATGTATTTTGAGCAGTAATAAAAAAAATGTCACAATTTTTCATCTTAAACTTTTCTCTGTTTCGGCAATAAAAATTACTATTTAGTTGTATAGGCATGTTACCGTAATGTGTTGTCAGGGTTTAAAGCTAACCAGTAATCAGCAACCGCTGATGTATCGATTAAAGTGCATCAATTAATACATGTATAGAATTTAAGAGTTGACACGCGCTGTGTTTGTATTCAAATTAATCGCTTTATGACCCGGTAGCCTTAATCGTTGACATGATATCGACAAACTTAGGTAATCTTAAGACAAACGTTCTGGTATCCAGACAAAATCCCCTCTGGACAAAATCTCCTCTGCTCATTTTTGCATAGGTGGACGAAATCCCCAAGGTGGACATAAACCCCTTTGAAACTTTGTACAGGGTGAACAAAATCACCCTCGTTCGTGATTTTTACAAGTTGGACAAAATCCCCTCCATAAGATGGACAAAATCCCCTTCGGGCAAAATGCCCCTTGCTGATTACTGCCATAGGAATGGTACTCAAATGGGCTTCAAATTTCCCTGGCTTTGAAGAAATCAAAATCATCAATATTTTTAAAGAGGGTGATTAAAGAAAATCAAAGAAAATTAAGGACTGCGCTTGATATTATGTTTGAAAACAAACTGATTAATTTAACCTCAAGTGATAAAAATATGTCATTACTCTTATATAATTATTAAATGATTCAATATGCTAATTATCAAAAATGCTTGATAACCTGTAGGCCTACCACCATACAAACTTCATATTCACTGACAAATAAATTTCACATTGCAGTAATCCAATGTAGATGAAATAGAAAATACTGAATCCTGATCCGATCTGTTCAAGGTTTGCACTGTTCATTACGAAAACTCGCCAATACAAATACATTGTAAATTTTACCGCCGATGATAAAAAAATTTAAGATGAAAAAGTGTGTTAGTTTTCTTTTTTCTCGTTTTAATTTCCAGCATCATATCATTCCTGTAGAAGATAATGGGCAGCAGTCTGTTTTAAAATGGTTTTTGATAAAACACAATTCAAAGAAAAAATGTACAGATAAAATAAAAAAAATATTCATATCAGTCTTCAGGGAACAGAGTGTATGGTCGATCTACCATTCGAGTACCATTCCTATATATGGCAGCAATCAGCGGGGCATTTTGTCCGAAGGGGATTTTGTCCGAAGGGGATTTTGTCCACCTTGTAAAAATCACGAGGGGGATTATGTCCACCCTGCAAAAATTTCAAAGGCGATTATGTCCATATTGTAAAAACCATGAAGGGGATTTCGTCCACCTTTGCAAAAATGAGCAGACGGGATTTTGATCGGTGGGGATATTGTCCTACACTCCTCCAAAATAGATATTTTTCTAATGAAAATCCGTGATAATTTTCTTATTTATACTGCAAACATAGGTTATGGGTGCTCGTTAGAACCGTCTCAATGAGCGAAAAATAGTGTATACCCCGTAAACCCCAGTTTTCTCCCAAACAAAGTTAATGTGATGAGGCAAATGCTGAAACTTGAAAACTTAATAGTGGCTCGATTGTCTCTAAACTGGGGGAAAAGGTCCTGAACGGAGAAGAAGTTTGGTTTAACTCTTACATTCCTATGTTTTATGCAAACAGTAAATGCTCCGATCAGATGTCTTGTTTGGTCCATTCTATTTACCACTTTCTCTTTTTTCTGGAAAACTTGCTTTACAGAGCTTAACGTTTGTATTGGTGTTTAGCGGCCCAGTCAACACTATTTTAGGTCATTTTAGCCGGTCGGTTTACCTATCCACTCTTTTCCTGGACAGGCTTATACGTAAGCGGTTAACCAGTACAGTGCACATTCTTTCGCTCTCTAACGTGCGGCTATAAATAGCCGTTTCCCATCACGTATTTTTTTTGTTTTTTGGTTTTACGGCCCTTTCAATATTATTTAACTGATATCGAGCCGATCGTTTATCAGAGGTGGGCGAAAACCGGAGAAAAACCACCTGACCTTCCGTTGCAGAACTTGGCGTCTCACCTGTGACCCGAACGAGGCTCGAACCACAGTGGTGAGAGTCAGCGCTCTTAACCACTGAGCCACGGAGGCCCGTAACCCCCCCCCCCCATCACGTAAAGCAGGTCCGTGAAGAACACCTCTAAAACACGCTCTATATTAACAGGGGCATACAGTATTTTGCTCTTTCTGGCCCAAGACATAGATTGTGGGTACTCGTTAGAGCAGTCTTAATGATGGGTTTCAAACAAACCAGTGGACGTGGAAATCAGCAGTGCAAAGTTACTGCACTTAGTAGCGTTTGTCAATCCGTCTCAAAACTATCAAAACTTTAACATTGAGTCAACTGCGTTCTACTTTACACACATTGAACATCAATGCAAAGTTGTTCAAAGCAGCGTAAGTAAACCCTTTTTGTACCAAATGGAATCTTCCACCTTATATACAGCAGGACTCCATTTCAAAATTTAGGGGTGTCAGGTTGTGTTTTCATCAAAATCTATTTGGAAAATGACTGACGTTTTAGCAAACAGTGGAGGCCCTGATCAGACGCCGCGTTCTTTGGCGTCTGATCTGGGCCTGCACTGTTTGCAAAGGTACCCCTTTAGGGGTTTATGGTACTGAATGGGTAAATGAGCTCGCTACTTGTCAAAACGTTAACTATCTAATAGGTACCTAATACTCTTGTATTTCTGCTGGAAAATGAGAGGAGCTTTTTGCAAAATTGATGCAAACCCTATTCGCATTTTTTCAACAAATTACTAGAATATTTGCTGTACAAAATGATCAAAATTTTAATGATTCGTTAACTAACGACTTCGCTTGTTTTGAATAACTGGCCCCAGGGTAACAAGGTAAGCACATCCATATCCGTCTTATGAACTCACTCACATGTCTTTAGCTAACAGTGTGGGAGAAAAATTGAACATCATCTAATTAAGTATGTTTGTCGCTAAAAATAAATAAATGAATAAAAGTGGCATATGTATGCGGCATAAAACAAACACTTTCCCTTAAAATACTATAATATTTGAAAAGCAATTTAATCCGTATTATATATGGATCAATAAGTCATCATATGTAGTTGAAACAAATATGCCACTGTAATTCCCTTAAGCTATTGTCTGAGACAAGGATTAACGGTCGCAACCGATAGTTCCCGAAAGATGCCGGCAATAACCGAACTGCTTTAAAACAGGTGTCAAGTAACGTAATTCTGGAGGCTACCTGGAAAAACTGCCAGTACAGGTTTGTTCCCTTGATTTCTCTTGATTTCACATGGCCTAACTTTTCCCGTATGTGCCGGTTTCTCCTATGTATTCATGCCCGCAGCCTCTGCCTTTCATCACGTAGATCACATTTTAACATCACATGACATGTTTTCATGTACTTTGAAATTCATCCCGTAATTGAATGTGAATGAGTTTCCTTCTAAGAGATGAGTGCAGAGGACCCGATTGTTTCTTTTGCAGTTCTTTACGTCGTATATATCATTGGACGTGCATTTTGCCTTCGTAAGTAAGCGTTTGAGGTTAAATGGTTGCCGCATACGTTTCAAAATTTTATGTTTTGATAGGGTATTTCGCATTATATATATATATATATATATATATATATATATAATCTGCATTAAGGAGAACGCATGTACTATATTATCTGGAATAGGGTGACCGCAACATTAAGGGGAACAATGCTGGTCCCCCTAATGTTTCAAGCGCAAATATGAGAATACTCAATCCAGATAGTAATAGTTTCTTTCAAGTTTCTGTTAAATAAGGATGGTTTATTAATATTTTAAAGTTTTTAATTACTTGTCCGTTGTGTTTTGGACAAAAAAGGGTCAGTTTTAGACAACCGCTATATATTGTGGAATATTTTATTTTCTTCATTAGGGCGTCCACAGAAAAAGTGCTTATTCTACTGCTTTTTGACTATATATTCACACAAATATGTTTGAATGATGATATTCAATATGAGCATAAAGTTATTTAATATGTTATATCATGGAAAGCCCTTTGTTTAAAAAAGTCGACGTTTCTTGTGCCCTCACGGTTTGAATGCGGCGGGCTGGTCAACGAAAGTACATACCGGTATTTGCCGGACTGGTACCGGATTTATGCAGATCTTGTTTTTTTCCTTCAAGGAATATTTTTTTTAACTTATTCTGTGTTGCTATATTTCTAATTTGACAATGAAGCACCCAATTTTAAACCTTCTCTTCAGAGTTTGCTTATCTCCGTCTAATACAGATCGCCAAAGTATCGTTACTGGCAGCGCCATACCGGCAAATACACCGACAAATTTCGGATACGCCATTTTCGAGAAAATACATGCCTGACAACTTCCGAAGTTCCGTTGTAGAACAACAAACAGTAACTGTTTTGTCGATGAAACAGTTGTAGATCTTCTGAATGCGTATGTTTTCTTATTGATAAGGGCAGATAGTCGATTTTCGTAGATTTATCAATTTATCAGGATAGTTGTGGCTTCGGGTCGGTTGATGGGTGGGGGGGGGGGGGGTAATTTGTTGATTTAATGCTGCCGTTATCAGGTTATGATCAGACGAAGGTGCAGGGCACAAAATAACTGTAATGGTTCATCCCTAATATTATATAGCCTTGGCTGAAAGATAGTTGGCTAGGATCCATGTCCATGTATTAGGTGAAAGCAGAAGGCAGAGTGTGATTTTTACCCGACATCTTACTGCCCCTGCCCATCAGGGCTTGTAGAAATAGATGGGCTGCACGATGCTTCCACGCAGAGTTGATACCAACCGCACATTAGTACTGGTAATATGCTTAGACGGTCTAAGCCTGCCCAGGAAAACTGCTGCGAGTAGGCCCGTCCATGCATATAAACCATATTGGTTTTATTGGGCGGCAGGGATTGAGATGTCATTTCATCTCAATGTCGGGTAAAAGTCCCACAAAACTGGAAGCAACGTCTCCAAAATGACCTAAACTATGTTGGCGGGGACGTTAAACCTCAAATCAAACAAAACCCGACATCTTAATACAGTACACTCGGCGTGTAGTACAACACGTTAGACGATCACATGCACCCATTTAAAGATTTTTTTTTTTATTGTTGTGCACACGTTAATCCGAATAAAAACAAAAAACGTAAATATCAGCATATGAATGTAAAATATAAATGTCCGGAACGCAGAACTCTCATGTATGGGAGTACAGTCGAGTAAGGCTGCCACTATTAATCGGATAATCGATTAATTGATTGATACATTCAAGAAATATGATTATCGATACTGATTTTTCGTAATCGATTATTTTCTTAGTAGAATTTACCAGCCAAAGATGTTTCTTAAATAGCTGGATGAGTGGAAAACAGTGCAGATCCTGGTGAGAAGCCACGTTCTGCGGCGTCTCATCTGGGTCTACACTGTTTGCTCCGGCCTGTCTGGGCAAAACCCTAGAGTGAAGTTCAACACATGGTAAGAGTCATGTTCAGCCAGAAAGCCAGACAGGTAACATTGTGACAAAATCTTCAGTGATTACTAATCGATTATTGATCGGAATGACAAGACTGATAATCGATTATCATTTCAGCTCCGATTAGCCAGCCCTACAGTCGAGTCCATTAACATTGGGTAGCCGTTAATTTTGTGCACCCTGCATTCTAGTTTTCAGTATCTTTATCCCTCATAATTTATTCCACCACCACCAGCGCATCGGCGTTACGTTTTAACTTAGCCTTGAAAAGATGGAGTTGCACTTGCAGATGTGACAGTTTTGCAGAATTTTTCAATTTTGTCAAATTGTGAAAAGACCGAAAATATCCAAGCCAAACTTTGAAAGACTGAGTTTAAAAATAGGCAAAGGGACAAACATTTTGTATGTAATTTTCCTGCATCTAACAACATTACAGAATATCTAATATACAACTTGTTTGAGTCAACCTTCGTGTTCAATCAGCTCAAAACAGTTATTGTGCGCAGTGTTAGGCGACAGAATTTGTAATTCCGTTTCAAGGGGGTATCCCTTTTCTTAGCATTAATTTTCCTGCCTGTTAAAGCTTCAGAGGCCAGTTTCTGTTGCAGTTGGTAGATAGGACAGTATTGCAATCGTTTTGATTGTGAGTTTTTGATTGGTTGTTTCCACAAAGTCACACATAGCTATCAAAACTTTATGTGCGCAATGTTACCGGACTACACCGTAACTCGGCGTGTTGGTTATTTCGTCGACTGTCACAGGAAAAATCACAGAAGCCAAGCAAATTATTTGCATGCAAAACGCGTGAAACTTTAATGGGTGTGCCTCAGTGCGTAAATTTAACAGAACGGACCTAATTACCGGAACGGACCCATTTCTACCCAGATTCCCTCCTATTTTAGGATATTTTGATAATATACAAATTGCTTACACTGCTGTTAAAGTTAGCTACATTCTGCATGCATCTTTTCATGCAAATTTGGTCGCATTGGGAATATGTTCCAGTACACCATTTAGACTTGACTCAGTGAAGCAGAGAAAAAAGATGTGCCATATTTTCTGGTTCTAGAAATATTACATGGAGTTTAACAGCCCAGTCAACATGGTCATGTAAAGTCCGTTAGTTTACCTATCTACACTTTTCCTGGGCCCACTTACATGTATGCATAAGTGGTTAACAAGTAAAGTGTGCATTCTTTCACCAGAAACTGACAGAGCTGTCCTTTCTTGACTCAGAGGAACAGGGGAAATAGTACTTTCTGAATCTAAGATAATTACTAACTTACTAAGAGAACTTTAACAATGTTAAGGTCATATCAAGCCAGTCACTCTACCTATCCACACTTTTTCTGGGCCAGCTTATGCTAATGCAGTTAACCGGTATTGTTACAATCTGTCGCCAGATTCTGACAACTGCCCTTCTTGGCTCAGCAAAACAAAGAGAATAGCTGTTCTGTTAAAAATATATTTCATGATCCATCCTCCAAACAGATCTACCAAATAGCTAACCTTCTGATCACCAGTCTGATGCGCATCCGACTGAACTACCAAGGCAGACATTGAGTGCACTGATTGACATTATTGTGAACTTAAACCCGTATTTCAAATGGGACAATTCTTTTACGAAAAGGGGCATTCAGAATATAGTTAACAATGACAGCAGTGTAAGTAGACTGTATATTATGGAAATATCCCAAAAATAGGGAGAAACCTGGGTAGAAATGGGTCCTTTCCGGTTCGTTCCGGTAATTAGCATTCCGGTAAATTTATGCACCTGATGTGCGTGAAATCGCTTGGAACGTGGAGCAGTATATGCGAGTCCACACAACAGTGGCATGGAAAGGATTAGCAGTTAGAGCTTGGAAGGGATTAAAAATCAATACTACACAACAACTTTCCAAGTTGACATGAATAAATGTTTCATTGTGATGACCTGTGCAAGAATGAGAAATAGGTTGTGGATACAGATACCACTAGATTGCACAGGGTCATTTGCAGTATCAGGGTGCAGGTTCCGTACCCAGATATTAAACCTGGTGGCTCAGATGCCCCTTTCACATTGACAGGTAGATACTGACCAGTATAGGGGTGTAAAAATAATAATAATAAAATAAAATTGCGTGAACAAAAGGTATATTCAGGAGATAGTCATCCCCATAACAAATACATGCCTTATTTTGTGGGGTGGGCCATACTGGGGTGGTTTTATGGCCCTTACAATATAATTTCACTCATATTGAGCAGATCGTTAATCAGAGAAAAGCATGAGTACCCGAAAAAAAGTCAGTTGCTACACTTGGGTTCTGAACTTCTCCCATGTGTCTCGAGCTAGGCTCGACTACAGCTATGAGAAACCTACAGGTAAATACATGTCCTTTAAAACATCGAAAATTTTACTATCAGGCCATCCTTGAAAAAATGTTTGTTTGCTGTGCTCCTACCCATCATTTGTGAGGTGGGTAGGAAGGTAGGTCTTTATTTTTTTATTATGCCCCCGGAATCTAAGATTCTGGGGGGCATATAGTTTTTGGTCTGTCCGTCTGTTTGTACGTTTGTACGTTTGTCTGTCCGCAAAAACTTTAACATTGGGCATAACTTTTGAATGGTAAGTGATAGAGCTTTCATATTTCACATGTGCATTCCTTGTCACAAGACCTTTCAAGAGGTACCATGAATTTTGACCTCTTGACCTTGACATTTGACCTACTTTTGGCCTCATTTTTAAAAACTTTAACATTGGCCATAACTTTTGATTGGTAAGTGATAGAGCTTTCATATTTCACATGTACATTCCTTGTCACAAGACCTTTATATTGGTACTATAATTTTTGACCTCATGACCTTGATCTTGGCATTTGACCTACTTTTTTAAAAACTTTAATATTGGCCGTAACTTTTGATTGGTAAATGGTAGAGCTTTCATATTTCACATGTGCATTCCTTGTCACAAGACCTTTATAATGGTACCATAATTTTTGACCTCATGACCTTGACCTTGATGTTTGATCTACTTTTTAAAAACTTTAACATTGGCCATAACTTTTGATTGGTAAATGGTATGGCTTCCATATTTCACATGTGCAGTCCTTGTCACAAGACCTTTCTAGTGGTACCATAATTTTTGACCTTGATGTTTGACCTACTTTTTAAAAATCTTAATATACTCCATAACTTTCGATTGGTAAGTGATAGAGCTTTCATATTTCACATGTGTATTCTTTTTCACAAGACCTTTCCAGTGGTACCATAATTTCTGACCTCGTGACCATACTTTAGTGATGGGGCTTTCATATTGCACAGGCGCTGTCCGGGGGCATCGGTGTTTCACAAACACATCTTGTTTTTTTTTTTTTTTAGATCTATCTGAAAAGATATTTGACCTTTAAAGCACCAAACAACAACTGGAAACAACATTTTCAAATACTTATTTTCTGATTTTTTCAAAGAAAATCAGGCTTGAAATTTAATTTGAATGGTCTGCTACGCAGACCATTCAAATGAAATGTCAGGCCTGATTTTCTCTGAAAAAAAAAACATAAAACAACAACAAAAATCTAAATGTAGTTTTTAATGAGCTGAAAGTAGTGTGTGTCACCGGAATTTATCCAGGATTTCAATAAAAAAAAATCTTTTCCTGAGAATGGCAATAAAATTTTTTGGGTAGGGGCAATTTTAGTGGGTAGGTAGGAGCACAGCAAACCAAGAAATTTTTATGGATGGCCTCAGAAGCATGAACAAATTTAGAAACAATTTCTGATATTGGATTTTGCCAGCCTCTGATAATGATTAGCTCGAAATGAGTGAAACAATTTTGAAAGGGATTAAATTCAAATAGACACATAACAAGAACCGTTTTATCACTGATAGTTAATGACTTAAGTGCTGCTTTGGTAGCAGAAGCACACTTTTAGGTAAAAGTCCCCAAACATTGGGGCTTGAAGATAAAGATGGGCTGCAGTTTATGCAGCTTCCACTCAGAGCTGAATCCGACTGCACATGAGTACTATCATTGTCTAACTGAATGATCTCAAGCATTTGGCCAGACAGCTCTAATCAAACAGTGCATACCAAGATCACAGACTGCTCCCAAAGGAGCAGTCTGATCAGGGTCTACATTGTTTCCCAGTCAATCTATACAACTCTTATAATTAATGGTCATGAAAAGAGTTTGTCATCCATCGGACCATCTGGGAATATATTCTCCTGATTAGGAGATTTCATACTATTGTACTCCTAAGTTATCATGTGCAAACAATCCTTTTAAGAACATTGTTTTACCATATTGATCCCAAGTATTGGGACAGACAGTTCTATCCGAACCATGGAACCCAGATCAGACTGGTCCAGGGCCAACACTGCTTGTCGCCCCATCTGCACCCATGAGTTTGTCATAACATCATAAGCCCTCACAGTGTCTGAATTCTTAGGACCTTTATGCACTAGTCATTTACGTTGATGGATGGGGGATAGCAGGGCTAGCCTAATGAGCAGGGTACTTAACCTCTGTGTTCCCCTGCAGTGACTGGTTAATGCAGGGGTTTTGATATTATGAAATATATCCCCAGTGGAATTAACTGTTATAAACAGTGGGGCTGTGACATTCTGGAGGTCCTCACAGTGCAGGACTTCTAGCAGGGCTGTGAAAAGTCTTAGTCCCCGCTATTCCCCGTAGGTGTGTGTGGGGGTGTTGGGCAGTGGTTACAAATGACTGACCATGCATTGTTGCAATATGAATCCCTATTGTGATTACAATGCCAGAGCACATTGTGCCCTTTGCAGGGTTCTCACTAGGATTTTGAAAATTGGAGTAAAAATGCTGTCTCCAGAAAAAGTTGTAGTTTTACCCTACTTTTCTATTGAGACTTTCCAAAAGTTGGATTCAGGAGTAAATTCAGCCAAATTTGGAGTTAACAAGAAGTACAAAAATTGTAAGTTAATAATTAATTTCTTTAACACATCATTGATTTATCGTAGTGAAGAGACAGTCCTAACCAAACTGTCCAGACTCATATCAAACTGCTAAGGTGATCCTCCTTGTGATGTAAATAAATTCTGAAAAGTTAGATCCTCTGGATTCAGTTGAGATGTTTATATTACAACATCAGCGTATGTTGTGAACCATAACCTCTTCTGGTCCAAAATTGCTGCATGTAGATTTTTTTTTACCCTAATGGTCCTAATCATTCGGACAGATGGTGCAGACCCTGATCAGATTGTTCCAAAGGGAGCATCCTGATCAGTGTCTACATTGTCAGTCACTATGTCTGTTTTGCCCTGATATGTCATGAAAGGATTTTGTCAACGGGCCTCCGTGGCCTAGTGGATAAGAGTGCTGACTCTTAGTCATTAGGTCTCTCACCGCCGTGGAATCGAGCCTTGCTCGGATCACGTGTGAGAAGTCAAGTTCTGAAACGGAAGGTCAGGTGGTTTTTCTCCGGGTACTCCGGTTTTCGCCCACCTCTGATTAACGATCAGCTCGATATGAGTGAAATAATCTTGAAAGGGCCGTAAAACCCAAACCAAAAAAAAAAAAAAGGATTTTGTCGGATGAACAGCGGCTAGCCCTGAAGTTGTCCCAATTATGAAGATCCCTATGATAGTACTCTACCCACGTTTTCTCCGCAGGGTCTATGTACCAAAATCCCCTTCCCTCGGGCCCCAATCTGCCGCTAGGGTCAAAATTTTACTTGTATTTTATTCTGCTAATCATACCCTTCAATTTGATATGCAACATGACTATGTTTAAAAAATTCTTAAATTTTGACCCTTTGACCTCTCCCTAAGGGCCCCAATCTGACCCCAGAGTCAAACTTTAATTATATTGTATTCTACTAATCATACTCTTCCATATGATAATATCCCACATGACTATTTTGAAAAATTTCAAATTTGACCCCCTCCTCCCCCGACCCCCCAAGTGCGACCCTGTGGGGCATGACCCAGGGGTCGCAGCCAAAATCCTGTTCAATATGTTTTACATATTTCATTAATAATTACTTATGCAAAGTTTGGTTGCAAAATCTATAAAATTGACTTTGTATTTGAATTTTATTGGTATTTGTCCTTTTGACCCCTCTCGAAGGCCATGAGGGTGGGGCCCAAAGGTAAATGTGCCGTTGCGCGAGCCACTCATGTAAGCAACCTGCACACCAAATTTGGTTGGATTCCAATCAGCGGTTTAGGAGGAGATAGCCGGACAGACGTATGGACAGAAAGAGAGTCAGCCGATAACAATATCTTCGAAAAACGTGGGGATAATTACAAAGTCTGTTTTAATAGATTTTGATACCAAACATTGCAGAAGTAATAATTAGTAGTGTAAAACATATTGAATGTGGCATATCAAAATGAAGGGGATGATTAGTAGAGTGTAATGCGGATAAAATTTTAACCCTAGGGTCAGATTGGGGACCTAAGGGGGGGTCAAAAGGTCAAAATTTAAGTTTTTCCGAACATGGTCATGTGGCATATCAAATTGAATGGGAAAACTCATAGAATATTATACAAGTAAAAGTTTGATCCTAGGGGCAGATTCGGGCTCGGGAAGGGGATTTTGGTACAAATGTACTTAGACCATGTGGAGAAAACATTGGGATTTGCAATGGCACACCATCGACTGCATTCTAGTTATCCCCATGCTTTCGTGTAGGGGATATTAAAATCGTCTCAGTCCATTAGTCCGTCAATCTGTTATGCTATCTCTTAAACCATTAGTCAGAATCCAACCAAATTCAGTGTGTAATTATAGCCCCACTATACTGGATTTGCCTCGTCCTTTTGTGATTCCGTAATTCCGTTATTTATGATAACTAAAAAAACGTTTCATCACGTTAACAAGCCCGTGAAATGAACACCCCCTTAAACCCCACTTTATATAGAGAAAATTGGGGTTTAAGGGGGTAAACATTATTTTTCTTATTTCTGCTCCAAGACATAGGTTGTGGGTACTCGTTAGAAGGCGGTTCTAACGAATACCCACAACCTATGTTAAAAGTACAAATAAGAAAAATATAACAAATTTTCATCGGAAAAGTAGCCATTTTTGGAGATATGAAAGAATGCACTATGTCGCACGGGTATGATATCGTAATGGAGGTATTTTCACGAAACTTCACACAAATGTAAACCACAATAGGACAATGCGTAGAGCGCATGAACCATAACTCTGGATTACCTTCTTTTGGAGTTATTGCCCTTTGAACATATAAAAAATGCAATTTTAACCTTGTTTGCTCCATTACTCAAAAAGCATTTGAGGTATTTTCATGAAACTTAATACAAATGTAAAGCACTATGAGACAATGTGCAGAGTGCATAAATTGTAACTCTGAATTGCCTACTTTTAGAGTTATTGCCCTTTGAACATTGAAAAATTGCAATTTTAACCTTGTTTGCTCCATTACTCAAAAACTGTTTGAGGTATTTCCATGAAACTTAATACAAATGTTAAGCACTATGAGACAATGTGCAGAGCACATACATTGTAACTCTGAATTGCCCTCTTTTGGAGTTATTGCCCTTTGAACATTGAAAAATGTCAATTTTAACCTTTATCCGCGACATAACTAAAAAAAAGTTTGAGATATTTTCATTACACTTCCCACAAATGTAAAGCACTATGAGACAATGTGCAGAGTGCATGAACCATAATTCTGGATTGCCTACTTTTAGGGTTATTTCCCTTTAAACATTGAAAAATACCAATTTTAACTTTGTTCGCTCCTTATCTCGGAAACTGTTGGAGATATTTTCATGAAACCTCACACAAATGTTAAGTACCATGAAACGATGAAACGCAGAGCTCCATCACACAAATCTAAAGCACCATGAGACGATGTGCAGAGCACAGGAATTGTAACTCTGGATTGCCTTTTTTCCACCTTTAATTAGAGGTCGAAAGCTGAAAACATTTGTTTTATTGTATTTTTGTCTTTTCCGATAGCGCTGTGTGGGGCTATAGTCAGATCTAGTTAGTTCCTTACATGAGTGGGGTGGGCATCATCACATTTTTTTTGTCCCACCCCCAGGGGCCTTTGGGAGGGGTCAAAAGGTCAAATACAGTGCACTCCCTTGAAAACACTATAATGTATGTTTGGGATGCATAAAATAGGACTGTGTTATAAGTGAACCGTGTTATAAAGGGATAATTTTATTCAGAAATAATAGTAAAATGACAATTTGGGAGGCAAGACTTGACCGTGTTATAACCAAAACCGTGTTATAAGGAGAGGAGTACTAAAGGGACTGAAGTGTACCAATAAAATTCAATTACAAAGTCTAAGCCTCCTAGCAAAACCTATAAAACCTATAACAATAAGCTACATGTACATATATAATTTTGTATTAAACTTTTTGGATTGATTTGGTTCATATTTGGTATGATGGTACATACAGGTCCAAAGTATTCACCAATATCCCCACTCATGCCAATGTCCTCATGGTCAAGGTCATGGACTTAGAAATTTTTAATGATATAGACTCAGGTTAAGGTATTTGTGACAGGTAGAAACTGAACATTTATGATGACATTGGTTCATATTTGGTATCATCATAGATATAGGTCTGAAGTTTGATTTACCAATGCCCCCACCCATGGTCATGTTGTTTTTCTAGGTTGGTCCCTGGTGAGGGCATCTGTGTCGTGGTGACACATTTCAAGTTTTTTTATTAACCTCTTATTTTTCGAAGAAAAACTGGGGATATTGTTATCGCCTCTGTCTGTCCGTTCGCCTGTTGTCCGGGGCTAGGGTTAGGATTGGATAACAATAACAAGAATTCCGCAAAATGCGGCGTCACACCTGCTGGGGCGAAAGCTAAAGGAGCCACAATCATAACGTAGAAATTAAATAAGCTTATTTGTATGAGTGGAAAGGCAATTTTACAAGGAACCTACATGCCAAACTATATAGGCTCTATGTCAAATGGTTAAACCTTGATGATAAAGTAGGTCAAAGGTCCAGGGTAATGGTCAAATTATTTGTATGAGTGGAAAAACAATGCCATAAGGAACCTACATGCGAAATATGAAGGCTCTATCTCAAATGGTTAGAAAGGTATGATAAAGTAGGTCACGGGTCAAGGTCACAGGTAAAATTTTTAGTATGAAAGGAAAGGCAATGTCACAAGGAACCTACATGCCAAATATGAAGGCTCGATCTCAAATGGTTAAAAAGTTATGACAAAGTAGGTCAGTGGTCCAGGGTCAAGGTCACAGGTCAAAATTTTTTGTATGAGTGGAAAGGCAATGTCACAAGGAACCTACATGCCAAATATGAAGGCTCTATGTCAAATGGTTAAAAAGTTATGATAAAGTAGATCAAAAGGTCAGGGGTCAAGGTCACTGGTCAAAATTGTTTGCATGAGTGGTATGGGAATGTCACAAGGAACCGACATGCCAAATATGAAGGCTCTACCTCAAATGGTTCAAAAGTTATGATAAGTAGGTCAAAAGGTCAGGGGTCAAGGTCACAGGTCAATTTTTTTGTATGAGTGGGAAGGCAATGTCACAAGGAACCCACATGCCAAATAACAAGGCTCTATCTCAAACGGTTGGAAAGTTATGATAAAGTAGGTCAAAGGTCACAGGTCAAGGTAACAGGTCAAAATTGTTTGTATGAGTGGTATGGGAATGTCACAAGGAACCTACATGCCAAATATGAAGGCTCTACCTCAAATGGTTAAAAAGTTATGGTAAGTAGGTCAAAAGGTCAGGGGTCAAGGTCACAGGTAATTTTTTTTTGTACGAGTGGAAAGGCAATGTTACAAGGAACATACATGCCGAATATAAAGGCTCTATCTCAAACGGTTCCACTAAAGAATATAATATTTGTCATGGTCACTGGAGCGTAAAATATAGGTCAACGCCACGAGATGAAAGCCCCTGCTTGGTTAGGAGCTTACGAAGATGTTTCATGTAAAGTATGATGGTTATTTAGTCTTGTAGTTGAGTATATAACAAACTTCGACATAAATGTCGAACTTCGACATAAATGTCAAACTTTGACGTAATGGTCGAAGTCACTGGAGCACAAAATATAGGTCAAAGTCACTAGGTCAAGGAGTCTACAAAGTCAGAAGGTCAGGGAGATGTTTCATGTAAGGTTTGATGGTAGATGAGGTTTGTAGTTGACTTAAATAAAAACTGTCGAAGTTATGTCGAACTTCGACATAAAGATCAAAGTCACTGGAGCGAAAAATATAGGTCAAAGTCACTAGATCAATTTGCCTACAAAGTCAGAAGGTCTGAGAGATGTTTCATATAAGGTTTGATGGTAGATTAGGTTTGTAGTTGACTTAAATAAAAACTTCGACATAAATGTCGAAGTTATGTCGAACTTCGACATAAAGATCAAAGTCACTAGAGCGAAAAATATAGGTCAAAGTCACTAGGTCAATGTGCTTACAAAGTCAGAAGGTCTGAGAGATGTTTCATATAAGGTTTGATGGTAGATTAGGTTTGTAGTTGACTTTAATAAAAACTTTGACATAAATGTCGAACTTCGACGTAAATGTGACAGACGGACGCACGGACGAACGGACGGAAAAGTTGATGCCTATGTCGCACCCTGCTACAAGCAGGTGTGACAAAAAATGATTGGGAAATAATAGATTTGTTCCGTAAACAAAAGGTAAAAGAGGTTAGCCCCTAAACCAAACAAAAGAAAATAACAAAAGAAATAGCCCCTAAACTCGAAATGTTAGAACGTCCGTCCATCCGTCCAACTATCTCCTCCTGAACCGTTGATCGGAATCTAAACAAATTTGGTGTGTAGGTTGTTTACATCAGTGGCTCGCGCAATGGCACATTTATTTTTAGCCCTCATATGGCCTTGGAGAGAAGTCAAAAGGTCAAATATCAATAAAATTCAATTACAAAGTCAATTTTATAGATTTTGCTACCAAACTTTGCATAAGTAATTATTAATGAAATATGTAAAACATATTGAATGGGATTTAGGCTGCGACCCCTGGGTCATGCCCCACGAGGTCACCTTTGGGGGTCGGGAGGGCAAATTTTAAATTTTTCAGAATATAGTCATGTGGGATATCAAATCAAAGGGGTTGATTAATAGAATACAATAGACGTAAAATTTTGACTCTGGGATCAGATTGGGGCCCTTAGGGAGGGGTCAAAAGGTCAAAATTAAAGTTTTTTTTCAACATAGTCATGCGGCATATCAAATTGAAGGGTATGATTAGTAGAATATAATACAAGTAAAATTTTGACCTAAATTTAGCGGCAGATTGGGGCCCAGGGGATGGGGATTTTTTTTGTAGCGTGTGAGACCCAGGTCCGTACCTCAAAGGTCAAGGTCATACTTAGAGATCAAAGGTCAATATTTTTTGTCTTGTCCGATCAATAACTTTCTTATTCTTGAATGGATGTAAAAATTATTTGGCAGAAATGCTAATCATAATGTGACAGTGTGTCACATGTAAGATCCAGGTTGGTACCTCAAAGGTCAAGGTCTTACTTTGAGATCAAATGTCTAAACAAGGGTCTTTTTGTTGTGTCCGATCAATAACTATCTTATTCCTTGATGGATTTAAAAAGTTACTTGGGAGAAGTGTTAACCATATTATGACAGTTAATCATGCACAAGACCCAGGTTAGTACATCAAAGGTCATGGTCTTACTTTGAGGTTAAATGTAAGGCTGGCTAATCGGAGCTGAGAAGATAATCGATCATCCTTTATGCCATTGTGCTCCATAACCAATTAGTAATCACTGGAGATTTTATCAAAATTTAACTAGAATCGCGCAGTCGATGGTGCACCATCGCAAATACCCGCTTTTTCCATTGACAACACAATTAACAAGTTTCAGGTGTGTAACCCAAATAGTTTAGAATATACAGCAAATTCCTAGTTTTTGGCTTTTGACCTTGAGGTCCAGGGCATGCCAAATACAGCATGCAGTACCTTCTACATTCAAAGGGCTATCCATAACCAAAGTTTCAGGAGTGTAACCCAAATATTTGTGAAGATATGGCAAAGTCCTAGTTTTTTACCTTTGACCTTGAGGTCAAGGTCACACCAAAAATAGTCCAGTGCATTCTAAATTCCAAGGACCATCCAATAACCAAGTTTCAGATGTGTAATTCCATCAGTTAGGAAGATACTTCCAAGTCCTACTTTTTGACCTTTGACCTCGCCCATGACCCCAGGGGGTCAGATGAAAATTTCGACACCTTCATGCACATCGGCAGTCCCTAAGCAATGTATGTACCAAGTTTGGTCACCCTAGTTCAAGAAATAAAAAACTAGTTAACATTCACAAGATATTTCTTAGAAATTTGACCTTTGACCTCACCCCGTGACCCCAAGGGGGTCAGATCAAATTTTCGACACCTTCATGCACATCTCCAGTCCCTAAGCAATGCATGTACCAAGTTTGGTCACCCTAGGTCAAGAAATAAAAAACTAGTTAGCATTCACAAGAAACGTGACAGACGGAAGGACGGACAGACGGACGGAAGGACGGAGTCCGCACCAACAAATGTATAGTTAGGTGGCTATGTAAATGGACAGAATCAATGTAAGTCTATGGGATTTATTCCGTTAGACACCGAAAATACTTCTTTTCAGTGGCTAAAAGTAGCCACTTAAGTATCAATCCTGCCAAAAATAGCCACATAAGTATACATCCGTGAGATGACTGACGGACAGACACCCGTGACGAAAATAATATACCCGTTTTTTAGCTCACCTGAGCGCGAAGTGCTCAAGGTGAGCTTTTGGGATCGGTCTTTGTCCGTCGTCCGTCGTCCGTGGGTGCGTGCGTGCGTCCGTCGTCAACTTTTGCTTTAAACAACTTCTTCTCCAAAACTGCTTGACAGATTTTGACCTAATTTCTCAGGAATGCTCCTTTGGTGATCCTCTACCAAAATTGCTCAAACTGTTCCGCTCGGATGAACAAGATGGCCGCCAGAGCTAAAAATAGAAAAACCTTTAAACGGCTTCTCATGCTTAACCAGTAGATGGATTTTGAAATTATTTCACAGGAATGTTCCTTGGATGACCCTCTACCAAAATTGCTCAAACCGTTCCGCTCGGGTGAACAAAATGGCTGCCAGAGCTAAAAAGAGAAAAACCTTTGAACGACTTCTTCTCCTTAACCAGTGGATGGATTTTGAAAGTATTGCACAGGAATGTTCCTTGGGTGCCCCTGTACTAAAATTGCTCAAATCGTTCCGCTCGGGTGAACAAAGTGGCCGCCAGAGCTAAAAATAGAAAAACCTTTAAAGGACTTCTTCTCCTTAACCAGTGGATGGATTTCGAAATTACTTGATAGGAATGTTCCTTGAGTGACCCTCTACCAAAATTGCTCAAACCGTTCTGCTCGGATGAACAAGATGGCCACCAGAGCTAAAAATAGAAAAACCTTTAAAGGACTTCTTCTCCTTAACTAGTGGATGGATTTTGAAATTACTTAACAAGAATGTTCCTTTGGTGACCCTCTACCAAAATTGCTCAAACCGTTCCGCTCGGGTGAACAAGATGGCCACCAGAGCTAAAAAAAGAATGACCTTTAAACGACTTTTTCTCCTTAACCAGTGGATGGATTTTGAAATTATTTCACTGGAATGTTTCTTGGGTGACCCTCTTCCAAAATTGCTCAAACCGTTCCACTCGGGTGAACAAAATGGCCGCCAGAGCTAAAAATAGAAAATATTTAAACAACTTCTTCTCCTTAACCAGTGGATGGATTTTGAAATTACTTGACAGGAATGTTCCTTGGGTGATCCTCTACCAAAATTGCTCAAACTGTTCCGCTCGGGTGAACAAAATGGCCGACCGTTCTTAAAATAGAAAAACTTTTAAACGACTTCTTCTCCTTAACCAGTGGATGGATTTTGAAATTACTTCACAGGAATGTTCCTTGGGTGATCCTCTACCAAAATTGCTCAAACTGTTCAGCTCGGGTGAACAAAATGGCCACCAGAGCTAAAAATAGAATAACCTTTAAACGCACTTTTCTCCTTAACCAGTGGATGGATTTTGGAATTATTTCACCAGAATGTTCCTTGGGTGACCCTCCAATAAAATTGCTCAAACCCCTCCGCTCAGGTCAACAAAATGGCCACCAGAGCTAAAAATAGAAAAACCTTTAAATGACTTCTTCTCCTTAACAAGGCGATTGATTTTGAAATTATTTCACAGGAATGTTCCTTGGGTGTCCCTCTACCACAATTGCTCAAACCGTTCCGCTTGGATGAACAAAATGGCCCCCAGAGCTAAAAATAGAAAAACCTTTAAACGACTTCTTCCCTTTAACCAGTGGATGGATTTTGAAATTACTTGACAGGAATGTTCCTTGGGTGACCCTCTACCAAAATTGCTCAAACTGTTCGGCTCTGTTGAACAGAATGGATGCCAGAGCTAAGTGTAGAAAAACTTTTAAACGACTTCTTCTCCTTAACCAGTGGATGGATTATGAAATTATTTGACAGGAATGAGGTTTTAGGTTTTTTTAGCTCTGGTGGCCATCATGCTCAGTTAATCAAGATATTTTGAGCAATTTTGTTAGAGGGTCACTCATGGAACGTTCCTATAAAATTGCTTCCTTTTAGAGACAGATGTCTTTTGAAAGTTTTGGCCCCCACCCACCTTGGCTGCAAGGTGCTTCTGCAGGAGTATTGGTAAACCACTTTGAAGGTTTTAGCCTGTCTAGGCAAAGTGGTGCGAGTGGAACCATCAATGCATTTAAACCCCATTAGTTTCATTTGGCGGCAGGGCTTGAGATGTCATTTCATCAAAAATGACTTCTACTTCTCAAAATGACTTCTACTCCTAAACAGGCAGACTGATTTTGAATTAATTACACAGAAATGGTCTTTGGTCCAACGAAAATTGCTCAAACCCTCCACTCCACCATATATTATCCACAATTCCTTTTGTACAATAGGATCAGGTGAGCGATCCAGGGCCATCATGGCCCTCTTGTTTTCAAAAAGCGGGTATAACTAGCCTGGCTTTCTTCTTAGCATAAATTTTACTATATTTAACCTACACATGAGGACATACAGGCCTGTGCAAATAGTGTAGACCCAGATGAGACATCGCGGAAAGCGGCGTCTCATCAGGGTCTGCATTGTTTGCGATTCTCCCAGCTATTTTATGCAGTATGTTGTGTAGTTAACTGTACTTATTGCATAATCAATTATTAACAGATCAGTAGCAATAATCATTTTTGTAAAATGTATTGATCAATTAATCGATTATCCGGTTAATAGTGTCAGCCTTAGTTAACCCTTTCCCAGTCAGATACGTGTTTTTACGTGTCTGGAGCCCCCCCCCCCTTTGTTCCTAGAACCACCTTCAAACCTGCACTCCCCACCCCTGGATAGCAATGTTTGCATTAGAATAAGTTGGCCTAAAAAAGTGACCTGTTTTTTCGCGCGCCTCCCCACTAATACGTTCTGTGGGGGGATTGAAGGGGGGCTCTCGCCCCCCTCACATCCGAAAAAAATGGGTTTTTTGGCCCAGCCGGTCGCTGAAATGAGGTCTGACGGTGTCTGGAGTCAAAAATGCCTCCGAATTGATGCAGCCTGACAAAACATGCTGCAAACAGTGAAAATCCCGGGTGCCAAACTCTTTATTTGTTGCCTTGCCAGCGGGCTGAAGATAAAGATTTAGTCAAAAATTCATGTGAAATAACACTTTTTGTCAACTTTGAGATGCCCCCTCGTTACCATGGCAACAAAGATTTAGTCTAAAATGGTGTCATTTGAAAGGCTACTACCCAGTGAACATTCATGCCAAGTTTGGTGTAAAATGGGCCATCCATGATGAAATAATGGCTTTATGAATTTGCTACCCTAGGCAACTCTGTAAAAAACAGCAAAAATCACAAAGTCCCCATGTGGAAATGGGTTAAATGTAAAATTTTTTTTTAACATGCCTGGTCAATATATTTCTATTCCTGGATGGCTTTAAAATTACTTGTTATTGTTAACCATAATGTGATGATGGCAAGACCCAGGTTGGTACCTCAAAGGTCAAGGTCATACTTAGAGGTCAAAGGTCAGGAAAGGATCTTTTTGGGTGTTTTGTCAATAAGTGTATTACTCCTGGATGGATTTTAAAATTACATGTACTTAGAAGAAATGTTAACCATCAAAAGATTGCCAATTTAGGGTCAAGGTAACAGGTTATGGTCTTACGACGTGACAGTCGTAACAATGGAAAGATGCATAGCGTGAAAAAATCCCCGTCTTTGGTGGGATTCGAACCCGGTTCGCTCGGGTAGAAGTCCACTGCTCTTACCCCTGAGCCAAAGAGTCGACTCCCTGATGCAGTTGTCAGAGAGTGGTTATAAACCTAGAATCTATGCATATGACAGGTTCCATTTAAGAACATAAAATTTCCGTCAAACTAACTCCCAAATTATTTTTTTGGGTTGTATAAAAAATCTGCTGTTTTTTTAGTGTTGATGGCAAGATTAATGTTACATTATGTCAAAATCACCAAAATAAAAATTATAACCAAATTATTTTACCTAAAAATCGCATTTTAATTTTTGTGTTGCTAATGTCATGTTTTTGACAGAATATTTGACGGACATTTTTATGTTAACAACTTTAAAAAGTTAAAAAAATTAAGTGTTAGCTGTATTACAGTTTGCAACAATTTTTCAAAGTGACAAAATATTGAAAACTTAATGTAAAGGAAGTACTATCTCTGCAGAAGACATGTCAGATACTGATTTATTTAACTTTCAATATGTTGAGAATGTCATTTTTTGACGGAACAAACTGTTGCTAACAACTATTTTTGACGGAACAAATTGTTGCTAACATCATTTATTGACGGAACAAATTGTTGCTAACAACATTTATTGACGGAACAACAGACGACGATGATGCTGAACAAGATGAACAGGTAAGTCATCAACAAATGGAGGGGTTACAAGACCAAATCACAGAACTGAATGGAGCAATTAACACCATGCAAGCCAAAGTCGACCTATCTATATCAGGAAACACACTTGGAGGACTACGAGCGTCATTTACAACAGGTAAGAGACCGTTTTCAGCCGAAATGGACTTACCATAACACGGCTTTAAACTCTCTTTCCAGATCTGAGAATCTACAAATCCCTAGATATCCACTGAAGAAGAAACCAATTGAGATCTACGACGAGATTATAGACCTAAACAACACCTATAGTATTGTCATAAGTGATTTAGACGGCAAAATATCAACAGACGACATATTAAACAAAGTGTATCAAACAGACGAGAATGGCAGATTCAAGAGATCGCAAGCTGGATCGTATCTATCGAAATATGCAGATGATGAAGATTTCAACGGAGGAATACATAACAAAGCCACTCACAACTTCTGCACACCTCTTGATAGATACAATGCAATGGAGATTTATCAGAAAGAAATTGTGGACGCTATTAAAGCTCTATCTAACTCATATCCTACAGCCTTCTTTTGGCACAACGGTATTGCAGACGACAAATGCACGTTCCATGGACTTCATATACATATGATTGTATATCTAACAAGAAATTACAAGACACCTGGAGGTTCAAGCACACCTCAACCAGATTAAGACAGCACAATGTTCAGATGAAGTCGCAAAAGATACGCTATTTCGACAACTTGACAAAACACCTACTCACTGAACCACGAATCCTCCTAGGTGTCAATTACATGGCTTTACAAGTGCATATTACAGCACTTACCAACTTTGCATCATCAACTAATGAACAGCTTCAACTAGATTTTAACCAAGATGACAAGGCTACAGAAGATAACAACATGCAAAGAGTACCTGGTATGGACTGGATGAGAAATAAGCTAAAAGTAAACGGAAAAGATGACCGATTCCAGAAGCAGCAAAACGTATAGGTTCCAGCTCCAGGCACTTATATTGCAGAAAACGAAACAATCAACAGAGCCAGTGTAAACCAAATGAGGCAAACTATGAATGCCATGGAGATCAACAATGCGATGCACAAGTTGCCACCAAATAAAACGGCGGGAAAAGTAGATATCATCAAGTCCCTCATCGACAAATACCAGAAGAAGTCTGTTAATGACTTACTTATTGCAATAATGGATGGTGGTGACAGGGCAGAATTGGACCTATTTCGTACGTTAAAGTTTGGTTACGCCTTCCAACAGGTCTTTCAGCAAGCCTTGATGGAAATAGATATTGAAAAGAAGCAGAAGGGCTTTACCTATATTGATACCTTCTTACAAAACTGCCCAGTAATAAATGATAGTATGTCTTGCTACGACACTGCAGTATATTTCCATGAGTGGTGTAAGGAGCAGAGGATCATTCCAGGAGACTTCTTTCTGAAATTATACTGTATTCTAGACAAAAGGTTTCCAAAAGTCAACTGTTTCAACATGCAGGGAGCCAGCAATGCCGGAAAGATGTTCTGGACAGCGCCATTTATTTTGCACGATGTAATGGGCCAGACAATACAATCACAGGACTTCGCTTATATGAATTGTGTGGATAGAGAGGTGATACAAATACCTGAGATGCTGCTCACAAAACCAGAACAGATTGAAGAGGCTAAAAAGATATTCGAGGGCATTCCTACCATGGTGAACGTCAAAAACAAAGAACCTGCTAGACTAAGTAGAAGTAAAACAAAGATCAGGAATTGATACAATTAACTTACTCCACCCATAAAAGACACCAAAGGGAAAGAAATACAAACATTAAGCGACCAGACCATAATGGAAACCTAAACAAAGGAAGGCCATAAGGACAGTTACTTTCCCACAAAATGGCCATATGGCCATCCAAAACCAAAAGACACAAGTGATACACACAGTAAGTAACAAACAACAACATAAAAAAATCGCCACAGAAGAGCCGCCTTGGAACGGTCAGTGGAAGATTTCCACTGGGGGGCTTAAATCTATTTTACGTGGCCACAATCCTCGCCCTTACTTCCGTCCCGATTTAGACAAATAATTTGTTCAGTCCGCATGAAGGCCTCCTAACTCATCAGTGCAACATCTCCGTGAACACAAAAATCAAAGAACCACGGAGGTGAGACAACGGTGAGGACTCGACAGCAAGAAACCACAGAAATGCTGGAGCAAAAGAAAACCAACAGTTAGACTCCGATGAGCCCGACCAGAGACAGAGCATCAGGCACCAACCAACATTATCTCTCTAATTTTCGATAAGCCTTTACGTTGGAGCCGTCATAGAATCTGAGGCCTGACCCACCGGCGTGCAATTAAAGAGGGAAGCAAAGTTGCCAACCGTGATTGGGTTAACTACCATGCATGCAGTCTGTCGTATAATATCCATGTTGTACCCAATCTTTTTATATCGAAGAATGATTTTACGAAATTGGGTGCTGAAGTCATTGCGGTTATGTATTTTTCTGAATTTATATACTAAGTCACCATAAAATTCGGGTTCCGATAGACCTTGTTGCAGAAGAGATTTAAGTCCAATATTGAATTTTGAAAATAAATCAGAATGGCGTCTATAAAATTTTGAAAAGGCTTTGCAAAACCCTCTTGTTCATTCTCCGCAGATGCAAGTATTGGGATACATCATTCGGATTGGACGACCCACAAGATATTGACCAACAACTAGGTTTCGCAGCAGGTATATATGACACCTCTACACCTAAATTTGAGTTGAAGACGCCCAAACAGCCAATACAACAAACCAAAGAACCTCTACCAATCAAAAGAACCCTAAAATTCGAGCCTAGAGTGCCCAAGATGAAAATTGACCTCAAAAGGAAAAGAGTTATTACACAGACAACTCCAGAACAAACAGACTTAGAGAGACTAGAAGAGTCATTAGATGCTAAAGATCTAGATGAATCAATACAATGGGAACCAAAAAGTAGGAGAACTGAAGAGGAAGAGTTAGATGACCTCAAAAAGAAGGCTAACGAGCAAGGTCTAGGACCTCAAAAAATCAAGGACTTAATTGAATTTGCCTTTAGTGGTAATCAAGAGTGCTACCATGAAGTGGAGCGAACTACTGGAATCAGCATTCCCGATCTATTAAGACTAATACCAGATGAGCCAACCCCTCCACCTTCACCACCAAGTGACCAATCAATGTCGTCAGAATCTGGACTAGAATCAATTCATGAGGAAAGCCTATTGGCTCAGCCATCCCCTTCACTGTTAGACGTAACTCAGAGAGTTAATGGATGGATGACCGCACAAGGAGATGCCATCAATGCAACCTTAGAACCAGGACACAATGCAGACAACCCAATAGTAATAGAAGAATAATTATTGTTCATTGTTGATATGTTATAATTAATACTGTTAATGAAGACTGTCAGTAGACAATCTCATAAACACTGTATATACAATGTTGAATAACACTATTAATATAAACTTGTTGTGATTTGTAATCAATAAAGACTGAAACATGTAAATAACCATATATGTTTGCAAAATAAAAAAAACTGCACCAACCTCTGTTTCACACTAACGTGTGTTACTCCGTTTGGTTAATCTGTCAAAAAATTAAAGAAAATACCTCCGGTAGATAATATATTATTTATCAAACCTCCGGTAGATAGTATATTATAGACTAACCTTCGGTTATTACCATGACAACTATATTACCTTCGGGTTAGCCTTCGGTAATTAGTTTGATCTTTGAATAACCTTCGGTGAGTTGTATTTTCTTGACAGACTAGCTTAACGGACGGACACACTTTAGTGTGGGCGGAGGTTGGTGCATAAGCATGTCGTGTTAAATATTTTTTTATGTGCACTGTGCCTATTTTATTGCTTCTTAGTAAATCTTGCTGTCTTTAACTTTACTGTTCTTTTCCTCATTATATCGTCTGCTGAGTGCAATAACGTTGTAAGTGCAAACTGTCAACATTTCAGGAGAGACAAAAAACTGTTTTATTAAAGAACGGCATAGAAAACCATACAATAAGCTGGTTTTTTAACTTCATGGCGATTTCTTTCATTTGTGTGTGATGTTAATTGTTGAATAAATGACATTTGAAAAGAAATATTTAGCATTTAAGGGTTGATACACCATTTCTGCGCCGAGTGTTTTGGTGCAAAAACGGTGTAAGTGCATCCAGCGCTAAAACGGTGTAAATGTACAAACCTTATTTCTTTGCCTTTTACATGGTAAAGAAGTAAATTAAAGACCTTTGGTAGGTAATAGGTCACATTTTATACATTCTGCATGGTACATACATGCTTATTCTGAAATATCAAGCAGCAGGATTCAATATTTTTGAGGTATTAAAAAACTTTGCGCAAAAATGGGGTAAGTGCACTTACACTGTTTTTGCGCCAACTTTTTTCTCTACAAGTCAGAGCAAAAACGGTGTAACTGACAAAATTTTTCCAAAATGCTGAAATAAATCATGATTGAGGCAGAATCCCGCTGTAGAACTTATTTGCCAAGTGTGTCAAGTCCTAAGGCACCCATTTATGCAAATAAAAAAAAAATAACTATTTCGACCAAAATGTCAGTTACAGCGTTATTGCACTCAGCAGACGATATTTAATTATAGGCAATATTACACCAATAAAAATCACAATAATGATAACAATTGTTCCACAATAATCTTCTTTCTGAAGAAAACAGAGCTGCACATTACCAAAATTATTAAAACTATTTATTCACCTAGCATAAAAAATCTTGTCAAAACAACACACTGATTAGTACAGGTAAACTGCTGTTTTTCACACATTTAGGGAAATGTGTCAACATTACCAAGATCTGTTGTAATGAAGAGGAATCCTGCAAAAATTTATATTGATCAATGGACTGAGAGATACAAAATTAACTTGACTTGGCCAAAAAGTGGTCTCAATAAAGAACAATAATGGTAGATTCAGTCTTTTGAAAGCGGTCATAATACTGAATAGCGGGGTGGTCTTAATTAATTATATAAGAAATAATTTGGGTCTGGCAAAAACCGGTCTAAATAGCGGAGTGGTCCTAATATAGAAGTGGTCTTTAAGCAGAATTCTACTGTACTAGGTTCAATGACACGCACATTTTGAGAACAGCATGCGAAATATTTGCTAAATGTAACCTAATTATTTTATATGATCAGCCTGCATTTGTCGTTGTGATACCTTCAAAGGCTTAATAACCTATACCTCTTCATTGTGATCATAGTCTACACAGTTTGAAAAAGCCCCCTGTTTTCTGAGCTATTAAAAACTGAACGATGAAATTATTTTTATGATCAACCTGCATCTGTCGTTGTGATACCTTCAAAGACTTAATAACCTATAAATCTGTTCATTGTGATCGGTCTACACAGTTTGAAAAAGCCCCCTGTTTTCTGAGCTATTAAAAACTGAACGATGTTATTATTTCTATGATCAGCCTGCATCTGTCGTGATACATTCAAAGACTTAATAACCTATAAATCTGTTAATTGTTATCAGAGTCTACACAGTTTGAAAAGACCTCTGTTTTCTGAGCTATTAAAAACTTAACGAGCGAAGATAGCAAAAGCATAGGCTGATCTCCGAGTCTACGCAGTTCGAAAAAGCACTCTGTTTTCTGACCTATTAAAGGCTTAAAACGAGCAAAGATAGCAAAACCACAGGCTGATCTTCGAAAAACAATATATATATACATATAAATAAAGTGATAGAAAAATCAGGCCGAAACGACCCACCAATTTGGCCGAAACGACCCACCCCCGAAATTGGGCCGAAACGACCCAGGCCGAAAGGACCCGGCCGAAACGACTCAGGACCGAAACGACCCAGGGACCGAAACGACTCAGGACCGAAACGTCCCGCGACCGTCAAAATACGACGATCGCAACAATAACAGGCGTCAAAGAATGACGATAGCACCAACTGTGTCTGTCAGTATATGACGTATGCAGTAAGAATTTCCGTCAAAAAGCGACATTCGCAACAGCTCGACGAGTTTCCCGCCACTGGTAGCATCAGACGACGATGCTTTCGTCAATTTAGTGCATACAACTGGACATCAATAGGTTTTCCCTGCTTTAAAATTTATATTTACCAATAAATGCACTAAAAGTTGCTACCGTCAACAGTTGCGAACGTTACAAAAATTCGACAGACACTCACTTCCACAAAATTATTAGATCGCCGACCTGCGTGTCAGCCCATCAGCCATTCTTTTTTCATTCGGATATGTACGTATATAATCCCCGTTTCTTTTCACTGCAAAAATAAGGTAAGTAACCGTTCTTGCCCCGGATCAATTGTGCGAACGTCATTATCTATCTTTGACAGAAATTACGGTCGCAGCATTTCTTGTTAATGTATCTAGATATGTTCTCAAAATTAACTGAAACCAACCGTATAAGCAGAAAGTACTAACTGTTTTACACTATATTTGAATCTCCAACCGCCAGAAATGTCAATGAAAACAGATGAGTGACCGTTTTTGTGAACGTCGTAATATTTGACGGACTATATCATGTTTCCAGCGCCCACATTCTAATTCCTTTATTTTTAAAACTAACCATAGAAAAGTCTGACAAAGCAAACTGAAAACAAAGAAATACATACCCCAACAGCAAAATACCTTTGTTTCATTTCAAACTTAGAAATTAGTCGAAAAAAACGCGAATCTGATCAACATGGTGAAGAAGTCGGGAGTTCTGTCCGTCAAAAAAATCGACGTCTTGCTGCATACTTGTGTTCATTTCTCCATTTGTACGCAAAATAACAACAGATAAATTTCTTTTTCTTGATTTTTTTCTTGTACTTTATTCACCATAAATATATCAATTTATTGAATCTGATTAATCACAGAAAAATTTACATCTGATTGCATTTGACGGAAATTTGACGGACATTTTACGTTCTTAAATGGAACCTGTCCTATGGATCTACCAAGGTAGATAATGGAAGGGAGGTAACAAATCCCGGTAGAGCCCCCACATCTTACGAAGTGACAGTCGTAACAAAGGAAAGATGCATAGCGTGAAAAAATCCCCGTCTTTGGTGGGATTCGAACCCGGTTCGCTCGGGTAGAAGTCCACTGCTCTTACCCCTGAGCCAAAGAGTCGACTCCCTGACGCAGTTGTCAGAGAGTGGTTATAAACCTAGAATCTATGCATGGATCTACCAAGGTAGATAATGGAAGGGAGGTAACACACCCCCTCTTAAGGAAGTCATCATTTATGATGACGTGAAGGATGCCAACTTCGGCACGAAGCCATTTCTGGCATATAAAGTCCGATCCCGGACAAGCCCCCATCTTACGACGTGACAGTCGTAACAAAGGAAAGATGCATAGCGTGAAAAAATCCCCGTCTTTGGTGGGATTCGAACCCGGTCCGCTCGGGTAGAAGTCCACTGCTCTTACCCCTGAGCCAAAGAGTCGACTCCCTGACGCAGTTGTCAGAGAGTGGTTATAAACCTAGAATCTATGCATATGGATCTACCAAGGTAGATAATGGAAGGGAGGTAACAATGGTCACAGTTACTGAACGGAGGCAGGGGATTATGGCCATTCCACAGGCTGCTTTTTTTTTTTTTTTTTTTCATTAAATTTCTTTCCTATTGTTCCTTTTTATTTTAGTCCCAAAATAGTGATGAAAAACTGTAAAGAAATGGTAATTTTTCCCCGCTCGCTTCACTCACTCAGACTCAAAATTCTTATCAACTTTTTTTAGCAATCGTGACGTAAAAGACATCTTTTTTTTCAGCAGAATTAAGTGTTAGTGTGAGTGTCGAAGAACCTTTTTAACCTATATTTTTTATTGAACAATCTGTTATTAGCCATTATTTTCTGTAAGACAAACCTATATAAAAACCTATATTTCCAAAGTGGGCCACTAGGAGGCTTGAAAGTCAATTTTATAGATTTTGATACCAAACATTACAGAAGTAATAATTAATGGAATATGTAAAACATATGGAACAGATTTTGGCTCAGACCCCTGGGTCATGCCCAAGGGTTCAGACTTTTGGGGTTGCAGAGCCAAAATGTTTTCGAAATATAGTCATGTGGTATATCAAATTCAAGGGTATGATTAGTGGAATACAGTGCAAGTAAAATTTTGACCCTAGGGTCAGATTGGGGCCCAGGTTTGGGGATGGGGTCAAAAGGTCAAATTTTAATTTTCTTGGAACATAATCATGTGACATTTCAAATTGAAGGGGATGATTAGTAGAATATAATACAAGTTAGATTTTGGGGCCTTGGTTTTTGGTACTTAGCCTGTGAGTGGAAAGCATGGGGATTTGCAATGGCGTTCCAATTTAACCACATTCTAGTTTTCTTTAAAAATAGCTCCTTATGGTGGAAACATTCATATGTGGTGAAATATTTCTAAAATAATGTGTTGTTGCATGGGCTGTTTGGGCTAGTATAGTAAGAATTTCAATATGACCTCCCAGACAGGTTGGGGCCCCGACTTGTCTGAGGGTAAAACTTCATTTTCTTCAAATATAGTCATGTTTCATATCAAATCAAAGTATTAATGGAGAGTAAAAGCTATGGCGGAAAAAATGCAGGCGGGGGGAATGCCCGGGGTCATGATAAGTCAAAAAGTAGGGTTTTAGGTCATATTGTCAAACAACTCATCCAAGGCTAGGTATTTGTGCTAGAATCTTATAAAATCTTGAAACTTTCCCAGAATGAGGGCTGGAGGAACATAATTTTTCAGAATTCTGATGTGACTTCCTTTGGGGGGGGGGGTGCAGTGGGGTGAGCCCCATGGGTCAAAATTACTTTTTGCACAAACATAGTATTATTATTATTTATGCAAAGGTAATGGAGAGTGGAATACAGTGGTGCAAAACTTTGCTGGGAGGCATGTATTTGGGTTACCCAAGGTAAAAAATTTTGGGTCCTTTTATTACATGACATGATTTCCACAGCACAGGGATATCAACTTGCTCTAGTTTAATAAATTCAATGGAACATATTCATGATCTTCTATTTATTATTTTAAATATTTACAGATGAAGACTACAGCTTAGAAGAAGAAATCCCTGAAAGAAAAAAAAAAAAACTGGTAAAAAATTTAATCATTTTTGTTGCGCCTGCATGGCGCGATATAGGTGTCAAATTTTCCGTCCGTCAACATTTGCGACCACCCTAACTTCCACCCTGATGTAAGAGTCCATTTCTTGAGAACTATTAGAGCTTCCTTAATTATATTTGGTACAAGCTTGCATCTAGGAACTGCGACTTCAACAGAAGCATCCGTATCTGACTTTGACCTATATTTTATTGTTCACTGACTTTGTAAATTATTGCGACCACCCTAACTTTCACCCTAATGTAAAAGTCCATTTCTTGAGAATTATTAGAGCTTCATTAATTATACTTGGTACAAGCTTGAATCTAGGAACTGCAACTTCAACGCAAGTAACCATATCTGACCTTGACCCATATTTCATGGTTCAGTGACTTTGCGCCCCAACAGGCGTGACATAGCCTTCGGCGGAATTCTTGTTTAATCTGTATTTGGGAAAAGTAACATTTCTCACGTTTCTTGTAGAAAAAACAGATTGTCAAGTATGTTTTAATAGTCAATTTAATTTTTCCAATAGAATTTTTACATTTTTGTCAACGCCATTGGCATGATGTCCGGAGTATATTTTTTCAGTTTTTCACTTATGCTTTCAACCTAATTCAGAATAAATAAGCTGGTCATCTACAAACTGGTATTCAGAGTGTGTATACTCGTAAAATGTCAAGGTCCGGGGGCATATAGTTTTTAGGTTTGCCGTACATGTAAGGCTGCCACGATTAATCAGATAATCGATTAATTGATTGATAAATTCCAGAAATATTATTATTGATACTGATTTTCCGTAATCAATTATTTTCTTCGTAGAATTTACCAGCTAAAGATGTTTCTTAAATAGCTGGATGAGTGGCAAACAGTGCAGGCCCTGATGAGACGCCGCATTCTCATCAGGGTCTACACTGTTTGCTCTGGCCTGTGCAAAATACTAGAGTGAATTACAACATGTATATGATAAGAGTCATGTGCAGACAGAAAGCGGGACAGGTAAAATTATGACCAAATCTCCAGTGATTACTAATCGATTATTTATCGCAATGGCAAAACTAATAAGCGATTATCATTTCAGCAACGATTAGCCAGCCCTAGGTACATTGGTACGAATGTACGTCCGTCTGCACGAATGTGTGTACGTACGTTTGTATGAATGTACGTCCGTCTGCACGAATGTGTGTATGTACGTAATTGACCTCAAAATATATATAGGTCAGTGTGACCTATATTTCATGCTAGAGTGACTTTGCCTCATATCTTGAATACTATTTGATGGAGAAATGTCATGCCTGGTTTATTAGCTACTTGTGACCCAATGATTGATTCAAAAATATAATTACATGTATATTGGTCATTGTGACCTATATTTCATGGATGAGTGATTTTGCCTCATATCTTGAATACTATTTGATGGAAAAATGTCAATCCCGGCTTATTAGTTCCATGTGATCCAATGATTGACCTCAAAATATACCTAGGTCATTGTGACCATATTTCATGGTTCAGTGATTTTGCCTAATATCTTGAATACTATTTGATGGAGAAATGTCATGCCATAGATTATTAGTCCCATGTGACCTGCTGATCAACCTCAAAAGATATCTAGGTCAGTGTGACCTATATTTCATGGTTCAATGACTTTGCCTTTTATTTTGAAAACTATTTGATGGAGAAATGTCATGCCTGTGTTATTAGTTCCATTTACCCCGCTGATCAACCTCCAAATATATCTAGTTTGGTGTGCTTCAGTGATTTTGTCCATTATCTTGAATATTATTTTATGGAGAAATTTCATACCATCTGACCCACTGATTGATCTCGACAAAATATATCTAGGTCAGTGTGACCTATATTGCATGGTTTAGGGAGTTTGCCTGTAATCTTGAATACTATTTGATGGAGGAATGTCATGTCTGGGATAATACTTGAATGCATCCAGATGATTGACCTCAAAATATATCAAGGTAGGTGTGACCTGTATTTTATGGGTCAGTGACTTTGCCTGAAATCTTGAATAATATTTGATGGAGAAACTTCATGTCTGAAGTATCAATTCAATATGACTTGATGAATGCAACAAAGATATATCTAGTTTAGTTTGACACTATTCCATGTGCGTTATACTGTTCAGTGACGGCTGTTGCTGCAACATAAGTTTTCAGCGTGAGTTTGGCCCCTGTGCGGGGGCATCTGTGTCATACTGACACATGTCTACTTTATATATTATCCTACAGCATTTAGAAGCAGATAGATACAGAATATGGATTTATTGCATTTACAGGGTAAAATGTCATTATTAATATAATGCTTAGCAGAAAATAAAATATATACAAAAAGTCTACCTAATGCAGAATAAATAAGCTGGTCGCCATAAGACTATCAGAGTATATACTCGTAAAATTTCAAGGGGTCCATCATTTTTGTATATTTTATCCCACATCATTGAGAAGAAAACAGAACACTGATTTAATGCATTTTAGGCAAACAAATACATTATAGACATGATAGATTTGATGCATAGTAGAAAATAAAATATATACGAAAAGTCCACCTAATGCAGAAGAAATAAGCTGGTCGCCTTAAGACTGGTATTCGGAGTATATATACTTGTAGAAATAACTTTATTTTTTTTATATTTATTATAAGGGGCCTAACATTTTTGTAAATTTTATCCTACAGAATTTAGCCGAAAACAGATACAAAATATTACACTGATTTAATGTATTTTAGCATATAAATATATTCTTTGTACATGTTGTACAATGTATGTTGCATGTAGCAAAAAATGTATATACAATAAAGTCCACCTAATGCAGAATAAATAATCTGGTCGCCTAAAGACTGGTATTCGAAGATATATTTTTTAATGTTTGTTCATTGTGGAAGTTTGAAGCCCTACACTGAGATTTGCACAATGTGAGAGCCCTTCAGAATATCTTACTTGGACTCAAGCTCAAGGTCACATTTGATAGTCACCAGTTCTTTTTATGTATTGGGGTTTAACGGCCAGTGTTAACTAAAAGTTTGAGCCAATTATCTATCCACACTTTACCTTGGCAATTTTATCCGTAAGCAATTGACCAGAACAGTGCACATTCTTACACCAGAATTGACAAATGCCCTTCTTGAATCAGCTGATGGGAGAAATGACTGTAGAAAAGATTTCATGATCAATATCCACGAAAGAATGTTCCTGACTGCGGAAGGAATCAACCTACATCTTCCTGATAACCAGTCAGAGGTGGCTTTGGCTGAGCTATTCTTTGAATTTTGTGTTTGTTCCATATCTCCACCCCTTAAAGGATTTTCATCAAACTTGGTCAGTTATCCCCCTCAGAAAGTTCATGTCCAAAGCTAGGTTGGTAAAAAAGCTGAAAATACACATATAGTTTCATGGACAGTGGGAAATACAGGGAAATCCCGGTAAATACTGAGAAATACTGGTAAATGGACATTAATGTAGGTGGGGCCAATTGAGACTGCTTAATATACCCTGCCTGCCTAGGTATATGTATTGTAAAATAAAATCATTTTATACAGGGCTTGCATTTTACCTTACCTTTACGAAGTACAAGGAGAACTATTGTAGTCACCACGGTCGTCCGCGTTTGCGTTAACGTGTGCGTGTGCGTTCCCGTCACACTGCGTTAAAGTTTTTCAAATGCTTATATCTAAATAGCCATGCATCACAGAGTACTCATATTTGGAACTTTAGTACCTGGGAGGGTCTTCTAATGTTCCAAGAGAGCAAACCCCTGGATCCATGCCCCGAGGTGGGGCTAGGGGTCAGAATCTAGAACACCTTTATAAAACTGTGTTAAAGTTTTTGAAATGCTTATATCTCAACAGTCACTCATCACAAAGCATTCATATTTACAACTTGGGTACTTGGGAATGTCTTCTGAGAATATACGGGATTGTCTTCTGAGATTCCAAAAGAACACACCCCTGGGTTCACGAATGGGGGTGGGGTGGGGCTAAAGGTCAAAATCTAGGACACCTAAGTTATTCGTTAAATACATTATCATTATGCTAACAAGTTACAAACTGAATTTGTTATACATCAGCCAACTTTGTGACGTTGGTTTAAGTGTAAAAGGGTGAAGGTCATGGTGACCTACATTTTACAGTCCAGTGATTTTGCCTTATATCTTGAATACTATTTGATGGAGAAATGTTATACCTGGGATATTGGTTCCATGTGACCCCATGATTGACCTCGAAATATATCTAGGTCAATGTGACCTATAGTTCATGATTCTGTGATTTTGCCTTATATATTGAATACTATTTGATGGAGAAATGTTAAACCTGGATTATTACTTCCATGTGACCCAGTGATTCACCTGAAAATATGTCTAGGTCAGTGTGACCTATATTTCATCGTTCAGTGATTTTGCTTATATCTTGAATACTATTTGATGGAGAAATGCTATACCTGGATAATTACTTCCATGTGCCCCAAGGATTTACCTCACAATCTATCTAGGTCAATGTGACCTATATTTCATCGTTCAGTGATTTTGCCTTATATATGTTGAATACTATTTGATGGAGAAATGTCATACCTGGGATATTAGTTCCATGTGACGCCATGTTTGACCTCAAAATATATCTAGGTAAGTGTGACCTATGGTTCAGTGATTTTGCCTTATATCTTGAATACTGTTTGATGGAGAAACATCATACCTTGGTTATTAGTTCCATGTGACACAGTGATTGACCTCAAATAAATCTAGGTCATTGTGACCTATATTTAATGGTTCACTGATTTTGCCTTATATGTTGAATACTATTTGATGGACAAACATCATACATGTACCTTGGTTATTAGCTCCATGTCAGTGTGACCTATATTGGTTATTAGCTCCATGTCAGTGTGACCTATATTTCTCCCCCATCCCGAAAATGTAGGTCATTGTGACCGATATTTCATGGTTCAGTGTTTTTGCATTATATCTGGAATAGTATTTCATGGAATAATGTCATACCCAGATTGTTAGTTTCACGTCACCCAATGATTGACCCTGAAATATATATAGGTCAGTGTGACCTATATTTCAGGGTTCAGTGACTTTGCTTTAGATCTTGAAAACTATTTGATGAAAAATCTACATACCTAATTATTTGTTCCATGTAACCTGATGATTGACCTCAAAATATTTGTAGGTCAGTGCGACCTATATTTCAATGTTCAGTGATTTTACCTTATATCTTGAACTGCGAAGCAGGCGAGCTACGCTGACATGCGACAGCTCTTGTAGAGTCTACATGCACTTGGTCATGCAGGTCGAATGAAATGTTTTAGGATTTTCCAGACCTTCTGATAATGAATTGTTTGAAAGATTAATAATCTGTTACCTTCATAATTTTATATTTGAAGTAATCAAGTATGTATTGAATTTGTTTTCAAAAGATACTGAAATACTAGTTTTCAGACATCAGCTACTGGTATTTGACTTGACTTGTAAATAAAAATACTTGAGAGAGTACCTGCAGGTTAAGAAATGTATGCCCATTGTATTTTGTTCTTTTAATACCTGTCTTAAACAAAACAAATTTTCACACCGTTCAAAAGTAGGAGTAACTACTTTTTGCAAACAAACTTTTTTTTAAAGTACACATAAAAAAGTTCGGACAACCACAAAAGTTGTTGTAATTCTCCAAACAAATTTAACAATGTGTTTTATCATTTCACAAAAGCATAAAAAAAAAAAAAAAAAAAAAATGCCAAGAAAACATGCCTATACAAATGTAATGAACATTTTACAACCAAAAAATGAAAATTTTCTGATTAAAAATTCCAATATTGTAGTATGTCTGCTGAAATTATAGATCATTCAGTGAGGCAGTTCTATTGAGCACCCACAATCTATATTTTTAGCAGAGATACGGAAAATAGTGTATATCCCTCTTAAACCCCATCTTTATTATATAAAAGTGGTGTTGGAGGGGTCAAAATCATGTGCATATGTTTTTGTGATGCATTTACAGACTGATGGAGCAGTCTGATCTGGGTCTGTCTGTTTGCTCAGGCCTGTCCATCTTAATTTTAGGATCATTATCTATTGCATAGGAGTGATTTTAAATAGCATTCCTGCCACTGGTATTTACCTACCAACCTTGGTGCAAAGCCCATAAATGAATCAGGCTGACTCTAGGTCAAGGTCACATTTGAAGATCACGGCTTTGAATTTTGTGTCCATTCCTTATATCTCATTTACCCTAAAATGATTTTCATTTACCTTTGGTCAATTATCCCCCTCAGACAGCTGATGTGCATAAAGCATACTTGAATCATGCTGACACAAGGTCAAGATCACATTTAAAGGTCACGAGTTTGAAACTTTGACTTTTATGCCTATTTATTTACCCCTGGCAGGATTTTTAATAAACATTGGTAAAATATCCTCCTCAGTGAGCTGATGTGCAGAACCCATAAATAAAACATGCCAACTCAAGGGCAAGGTCACAGGTGAAGTTTTTCAACTTTGAATTTTATGTCTATTCCATACCTCCTTTACCCCTGGATGGATTTTCCATTAAACTTTTAAGAAATAATTCCCCTCTGAGCTGGCGTGCAGAACCCATAGATAAACCATGCGGACGCAGGGTCAAGGTCACAGGTAAAGGTCACAAGGTTGAACCTTGATTTTAATGGTGGGGGGATTGGGCTGTCCTTCAGACTGCTCCTTGTTGCAAAATTAAAACACTTTTTGCTTGATAACTTAGATTATGTTTGTGGCCCAACTTTGATGAAACTTTTACTACACAATGTCATGGTCTCTTAGATAAGGAAGGTGTAATACTAGCAGAATAAATACCAAGTGCCCATAACACCCATTGATGATAGGTTTCAAATTTCAGTTCAATGATTAATTAATCACATACAGTAGATGGTTGCGTTTACATTTACACCCCTTTTAACAGTTTTGTCAGTCCTATCAAAGTCATGTGTGGCTGATAATGAAACACATGTGCATTGTAACCCCAGATTTTTATGCCCCCGGAATCGAAGATTCAGGGGGGCATATAGTTTTTGGTCTGTCCGTCTGTTTGTCTGTTTGTCCGTTAATCCGTTTGTCCGTTAATCCGTTTGTCCGTTTGTCTGTTTGTCCGTCTGCAAAAACTTTAACATTGGGCATAACTTTTGAATGGTAAATGATAAAGCCTTTATATTTCACATGTGCATTCCTTGTCACAAGACCTTTCAAGAGGTACCATAAATTTTGACCTCGTGACCTTGACCTTGACATTTGACCTACTTTTGACCTCCTTTTTAAAAACTTTAACATTGGCCATAACTTTTGATTGGTAAGTGATAGAGGTTTCATATTTCACATGTGGATTCCTTGTCACAAGACCTTTCAATTGGCACTATAATTTCTGACCTCATGACCTTGACCTTGGCATTTGACCTACTTTTTAAAAACTTTAACATTGGCCGTATCTTTTGATTGGTAATTGGTAGGGCTTTCATATTTCACATGTGCATTTCTTGTCACAAGACCTTTCCAATGGTACCGTAATTTTTGACCTCATGACCTTGACCTTGACATTTGACCTACTTTTTAAAAACTTTAACATTGGCCATAACTTTTGATTGGTAAATGGTAGGGCTTCCATATTTCACATGTGCATTCCTTGTCACAAGCCCTTTCTAGTGGTACCATAATTTTTGACCTTGTGACCTTGACCTTGATGTTTGACCTACTTTTTAAAAACTTTAATATAAAGTCCATAACTTTCGATTGGTAAGTGATAGAGCTTTCATATTTCACATGTGTATTCTTTTTCGCAACACCTTTCCATTGGTACCATAATTTTTGACCTTGATACCTTGTGGCCTTGACCATGACATACTTTAGTGATGGGGCTTTCATATTGCACAGGCGCTGTCCTGGGGCATCGGTGTTTCACAAACACATCTTGTTTCCTCTATTACACATCTTCATGGGGCATCCTTTGGTGTCTCTGATTCTCTTGTTTGATATTTGTTTTCTTTTTACAGTTTGATGGTCAGTTGTTGACACAATTCTAATCAGAAGACACTGGAGACAAATGAGAAAAGCAAAGGCTTCTTACCAGGCAAGTCTCTGCTGAACATGAAACATATTTATTTGGGTTTCCTATCCTTTTTTAACTCACAGGAAATTTCGTCCCGGTAAGCTTTTCTACTACCCCAGGCATCGACGTCCACAAATGTTAAAGTTTTTGCGTTAAAGTTTTTTTAGAAGCTCATCTCGTTTTTATGACTACACGGATTAAGTTCATATTTAGTATGATGATATTTTCTGTTATCGACTTCTTTCCCTGGTGATGTTGTGGGGAGGATTTGGGATTTGATTGTATCAGTTCCTGATCATTACTATTTTTAATTTTTACACATTGGTTTATCACCTGAGGGGTTCAGCAAAAAATGGGAACTGTAAAATAAAAATGTAGGCAGTGATCAGGTATCAAAACATTTGTCAAACAACTCTGATCAGAGTCATCAAAGGGAAAGAAACATGAACATGGAGTAACTAAACACTGTTGAAATCTGATCACAAGCGGGCAGCAGAACGAGTTACTTTCCCACAGAATGGCTACGGTAAAAGGCTATCCAAACTAAAAGGATATAAGCAATACATAAATGCAACATAAATAATCCAGGATAGAAGAACAGCCTTAGAATGGTCAGCAAAATGTATTTCACTGTGTGTTTTAATTTGTTTATATATGGCCATGATTCTCATCCTTGATTCTGTCATGGTCTAAACAAACACATGGTTCAGTCTGCATGAAGTTTGCTAACTCAACAGTGCTATATTGGAGAACAAATATCAGTCAACTACAGAGATGAAACAACAATAAGGACTTGACAGCATGAAATAATATAAATGCTGGAGCCAAAGAAAACTGTTAGAATCTCGTAAGCCTGATCAGAGAAAGTAATTTTTGCTTACTATCTTTTGAAGCTGTGGCCCTTTGAACATTGAAAATAATCATTGAAATTTATTCGCGGAAAGAACAATGCACCTTCACTTTGAATTCCTTTCTTACAATCTTATAGTACTTGTTTGTAAGATGTAAGTGTAATGGCGGGGCATTTCTTACATTGTTACTCTTGTTTTTGTAGGTCACAAGATTTCATGAGTTCCAATGAATTTCTGCCATTGAAAGACCTGAATGTGAGAGGAAAGGACTACAAGAAAATTTGTGTAAAATTGTTCAGAAAAGCCATAAGAGAGAAGCGAGATGCAAAGCCAGAAGAACTAACTATTGCTATGAAAAAGTAAAGGACAAACAATTTCATATCCAGGCATTGGCTACAATGATAAAATAAAGGAGATGCAATTAAATATCCAGGCATTGGCTAAAAGTAAAGTAGAAGCAATTTAATAGCCAGGCACTGGTTACAATGAAAAAGTAAAGGAGAAGAAACTTAATATCCTGGCAATTATGTTTGACCACAGACTATGGATGATGCATCTTTTGCTGTACAGCTGCACGAGATGAGCTGCAGGACAAAGGAACCATAACTCTGGTGTTCTTACTTTCAGAGGCATTGCCTTTTGACAAATGAAAATAGCCATTTCTATCATTTAGTCTTCTGAAACACTGTATCTCCTGAACCGTTTGATGGATTCTGAAGTAACTTGCTTGGTTACAACACTAGGATGGGGAAAATAGCCATAAGGTTTTGATGACCTTGACCTTAACTATAAAACTATCAAAAACTATAAAAGCTATGGCATTGAAAGTTGATGAGTGCATTGCTAGAAATCTGTAGATGACCTTATTAACTTTTGAAGAAATTCTGAATACTACTTGATGAGTTATGGCCCTTTGTTACTGTAGGCATTTGTACATCACATGCTTTTGGGTCGTATGTGAGAAGCAAAACTTATTTTACATTTGTTTTTAGCTCACCTAACCAATGGTCATGGTGAGCTTTTGTGACAATGAGATGTCCAGCGGCGGCTGATGCCATGTGTAAATTTTCTTGTTAACACCCTTGGGCCACAGTTTTGGTCTAATTATGATCAGATTGGTTAGATCATACTGACAATATCTCTGTCAAGTTGGAATATGGGGCATTTTGAGTCAAAAAGTGGAACAGTAGTTAATACCATAAAAAAACATTATTAATACTTTAGAGGCCACAGTTTTTGTCCAATCATCCCCAAACATGTGCAGAATTACCATCTCAGTACACTTTGAATAAGGGTCATTTAGGGCTATAAAGCAGATCAGTATGAACAAATCATAGAAAAAACCTTTTAAATACTAGTATACAGGTCACAGTTTGGTCGAATCGTCATCAAAGTTGTCTCAGCAATATCTTGGTCAAGTTCAAATATGGATCATTTCGGGTCAAAAAGTAAGTCAGTGGGTCGTAGCCTAGAAAACCCCTGTGAAAACTCTGGAGCAGATAAATTTTGGCAAATGTTTATCAGACATGCTCAGAATGATCACTTTGAAAATATATGTCAAGGTCAAATATGGATCATGTCAGTTTAAAAACCTTTGGTCCAATGTTTATCAAACTTGCTCAAAATGATCACCTTGACAACATCTCTGTCAAGGTAGAATATGGATCATGGAAAAAATGACCTTGACCTGAGACCTACTTAAATAAAAATATATTGGTCATAGCTTTTTACAGCCTTCATATTTGGAATGAACGTTCCATGTAATACGGTCTTATCTCTGAACAAATAAATTGACCTGTGAATTTGACCTTGGCTTGAACAATATGAAATAGAACCTTCAATTTTTGTTTTGTTTGTTTGTATTTGGGTTTAAAGTAAGGGAAACAAACACAAACACGACGCAACCAGACAATAATAGAAACTTCAACAGAGGAAGGCCAAAAGGACAGTTGCTTTCCCACAAATTGGCCTAATGACCATCCAAAATAAAAAGACACGAGTAATACATACAGTACTTAACAAGCAATAACATAAATAAACCGCCACAGAAGAACCACCTTGGAACGGTCAGTGGAAAGAATTCCACTGGGAGGCTTAAATCGATTTCACACGGCCTTAATCCTCACCCTTACGTCAACACTTGGCCTTGGCAAGCTCATTCGTAAGCAGCTGACTTGTACAGTGCACATTCTTTCGCCAGAAACTGACAAATGCCCTTCTTGAATCAGCTGATGGGAGAAAATGACTGTAGAAAAGGGTAACGGGTCATCCCTAACAAACTCTGCCCCTAGCAAAGTAGGCCCCTACAAACTCGGCACCCAAAATTATATTATATATATAAAACCTCCAATTTAGTCATCTGATCAGGGTCTTTCCGGTCATTGAGCGACACGGTGCCAACTAGTGCCCACAAACTACATATGTATGTTTTTGAGCAGAATTAAGATAAAAAGGGATATGTATACCCCCAGCAAATCTTAACGGTTTGACTGGATAAAAGTGGTGTTAATTGGGTCAAAAAGATAAGTTTTCGTGATGGTGTATTGTGCTAGCAAAGCTTGGCATGTTCTAACGTGTACCCACAATCTATATATTTTTGAGCAGAAATAGCAAAAATATCAAAAATTTTCATCTTAAATTATCAATTTTTGGGTCGGGGGCGTTTCAGGAAAAATAACAGTATATTTGTTTAGGCATGCATGTTTTCATATTCAAACAATAAATGCATAGTACAAAAGAATTATTTTTAGCTCCCCTATACGAAGTACATGGAGAGCTATTGTTGTCACCCCGGATGTGCGCGTTAGCGTAAGCGTTTGCGTTCCCGTTTCCGTCACACTCTGCGGTATAGTTTTTCAAATGCTTATATCTCAACAGTCATGCATCACAGAGCACTCATATTTGGAACTTAAGTACCTGGGAGGGTCTTATAACGTTCCAAGAGATCAGACCCCTGGGTAGCCCGGAGTGGGGCTAGGGGTCAAAATCTAGAACACCTCTGTAAAACTGTGTTAAAGTTTTTGAAATGCTTATATCTCAACAGTCACCCATCACAAAACATTCATAGTTACAACTTGGATACCTGGGAGTGTCTTCTGAGAATACCAGGGAATATCTTCTGAGATTCCAAAAGAACACCCCTGGGATCATGCCTGGGGGGATGAGGCTAGGGGTCAAAATCTAGGACACCTTTGTAATTTGTTATATACATTTCCATTATAGTAACAAGTTTCAAACTTAATTGCTTATACATCAGCCAACTATGAGACATTGGTTCAAGTGTAAAAGGGTCAAGGTCACAGTGACCTATATTTCATGGTCCAGTGATTTTGCTTTATATCTTGAATACTATTTGATGGAGGAATGTCATACCTGGGATATTAGTTCCATATGACCAGTGGATTGACCTCAAAATATATCTAGGTCATTGTGACCTATTGTTCACGGTCCAGTGATTTTGCCTTATATCTTGAATACTATTTGATGGAGAAATGTCATACCTGGGATATTAGTTACATATGACCACACGATTGACCTCAAAATATATCTAGGTCATTGTGACCTATTTTTCACGGTCCAGTGATTTTGCCTTATATCTTGAATACTATTTGATGGAGAAATGTCATACCTGGGGTATTAGTTCCATATGATAACATGATTGGCCTCAAAATATATCTAGGTCATTGTGACCTATATTTCATGGTCCAGTGATTTTGCCTTATATCTTGAATACTATTTAATGGAGAAATGTCATACCTGGGATATTAGTTCCGTGTGACCACATGATTGATCTCAAAATATATCTAGGTCATAGTGACCTATATTTCATGGTTCATTGACTTTGTCTTATATCTTGAATATTATTTGATGGACTATTTTTATACCTAGATTATTAGTTCCATTTTACTTGATGATTGACCTCAAAATATATTTAGGTGAGTGTGACCTATATTTCATGGTTCAGTGATTTTGCCTGTTATCTTGAATACTTTTGATGGAGAATTATTATAACTGGATTATTACTTCCATGTGACCTGATGATTGACCTCAAAATAGACCTAGGTCAGTGTGACCTATATTTCATGGTTCAGTGACTTTGCCTTGTATCTTGAATACTATTTAGTGGAGAAACAGCATCTATGCATTATTAGTTCCATGTGACCCGATAATTGACCTCATAATAAGTCTAGGTCAGTGTGACCTATATTTCATGGTTCAGTGATTTTGCCTATTATCTTGATTATTATTTGATGGAGAAACAGTATACCTGGATTATTACTTCCATGTGACTGGATGATTGACCTCAAAATGTATTAAGGTTATTGTGACCTATATTTCACAGTTCAGTGATTTTACCTTATATTTTGAAAGCACGAAACAGGCGAGCTATGCTGTCATGTGACGGCTCTTGTCATCTCTTAAGTTTATAACTATAAGGTTAAGATAAAAGATACTTCCATTTTCAACCCCCCCCCCCCCCCCCCCCCCCCCCAAACACACAGCACAATTCACAATTTTAGCGATGTGTTTTACCGGTAAGGATTCTATAATTCCTCAAAAATATGTTAAGCTCAAACTGCCTTATAAAACTATAGACCTTCCAAATGTAATTGTGGAGACAAAAACTGTCTATTATGACCTATTTATAGCTATAAGTGGAGTGTTTGGGGCCGAGATTGCTAGGGGCCGAGTTTGTCAGGGGCCTAGTTTGTTAGGGGCTGAGATGTCCCTAAATCTGGAAAAGATTTCATGATCAATCTCCACGAAGGAATGTTGCCGTCCTTGGCATGTATCAAACCCGCATCCTCCAGATCAACAGTCAGATGTGCATCCGACTGAGCTGCTGAGACCAGCTTCATATTTGGTTTGTAGCTTTTTGTGACAAGGGCTTCCCACTAGAGCTTCAAATTCGGCATGTAGATTACTATTGACAAGGGCATTCTTTGGTACAAGACATTTTGCGATGTGACCTTGACCTGTGACCTACTTTTAAACCACTAGAGATAGAACCTTCATATTTGGCATGTAGGTTTCTTGTTACAAGGTCTTCCCACTCGACAAATTATTTTGACCTGTGATCTTGACCTATAGCCTACTATGTCATAATTTTGATCCGTTGAAATAGAGCAATCATGTTTGGCTCCTTGTACCATTTCATTTGTACAATGAGGATCAGGTGAGCATTATGATATCCACAAAATGGCTTCATTTACGATGATCTATGTCTTGAATGAACACCCCTGTAAACCTCAGTTATCTCTTTATGAATTGGAGCTTAGAGGGGTGTTCGTTTCACAGCTTGTTAACATCATGGCGATCCAGGGCCATTATGACCCTCTTCTATATTTCGTGTTGCACATATCCACGATTCAAGTATATGCAAGTCAAGATAGTTATTAATTATGAACTAAACTAAACATAAAATTAAATATTACAGTTATTAAAGCTTCCAGATAGTTTATCTTTGTGTTTCTGTTTCAATAAATCTCAGTCAAAATTAGTTACACACCCAAACCCATGGTATGTCTCATCTAAATGGCGGGCATTCAAACTTTCACACAACAGAATGTCTGAAGACACTTATTGTCTTGATGAAGCTCAGTTGAACTGCGATTCATAGAACAGCATTTGGTCCCATCCCACTTAAAAGAAGGTAATTAACTGTTGACATTTTCAAAGGAACGACCTTTTTAGCTGGCCTGTACAAAGTACAAGGAGAGCTATTGTTGTCACCTCTGTTGGTCCACATGAGCGTTTGTGTGTGAGTTTGCGTTCCTGTCACACAGTGTTAAAGTTTTTCAAATGCTTAATACAAACAGTCTCGCATCACTAAGTACTCGTATTTGGAAGTTAAATACCTGGTAGGGTCCAGGCTTGGGACCAATTACATTTGAAAGTAATTGATCAATCCCCCGATGCAGGGTTATAGGAATATGCCTTCGTCTGTCCCTCCATCCATAACACTTTCTTGTCTACTCCATTTGATAGAATTTCATTAAACTTTGGTCAGTTTTTCTCTTTAGTATGAAGATGTGTTGCGTGCAAGGTCCAGGTTCGTACCTCAAAGGTCAAGGACATACTCAGAGGTCAAAGATAAAAAGGGCCTTTTTGTCATGTCCAATCAATAACTTCCTTATTCCTGGATGGATTTAAATATTATTTGGCAGAAATGTTAACCATAATGTGACAGTGTGTCGCGCGCAAGACCCAGCTCCGTACCTCGAAGGTCAAGGTCATACTTAGAGATAAAATGTCAAAAAAAGCATCTTTTTATCATGTCCTATCAATAGCTTTCTTATTCCTGAATGAATTTAAATATTACTTGTCAGAAATGACAGTGTGTCGCACGCAAAACCCAGGTCGGAACTTCAAAGGTCATACTTAGAGGTGAAAGGTGGAATGTCCGTTCGTAACAGTTATCTGCTGAACCCTTCGATAGAAGTTCACTAAACTTTGGTCAAATATTATTCTCAATGAGACAAAGTGTCGCCACAAGCCCCAGGTCCGTACCTCAAAGGTCATACTTAGAGGTTAAAGGTAAAAAATGTATTCGTCATGAGGCGATGTGTTGTACGCAAAATCCAGGTTGGTTCCTGAAATGTCAAGGTCATGCATAGAGGTGGGTCTTTTTGGTGTTTTTCAATAACTTTCTTACTCCTAGATGGATTTTAAAATTACTTGGCTAAAATGTTAATCATCATAAGATTGCTAATTCAAGATCACGGCGAAGGTCACAGTTTAATGTCATAAGGTTGAGCTTTGTTACTGAAGGGCGGCAGGGGATTATGGCTGTCCCTCAGACTGCATTCTTATTCAATTACAATTACCTGGCTATAAAAATGTAATTGGTGAAATTACAATTATAGTGCAAACAATTTGACATGAGACTGACCTTTATGCAAAGAATAAATAAGCAAATGCTTCAGCCTAATATGTTGGGTTGTGAAAACTCGTGATTTTTCGGCAGCTTGGAATCGCGACCCATGTATTAAATAAGCCAGTACATGACAAGAACTACAAGATGGCTTGAGCGACCAGCAAAGACTCAGATCAGCCTGCGCATTCGAGCAGTCTGATCAGTCTTCGCTGATCGCATGTACTTACTATAGGCTATGATTTATGCCAAGAAATATAAGTAAAAGGTCTTGTCACAGTGGATGGGTGTGCAGATTGATTTGAGTCTCTGCTTGTTGCCCTGGCCTTATTGTAGGTTTTGTCATGCTCCGGCTCATAAATTTTCAGAAAATGGTGAAAATAAATATATGTACATGTATTCAATCGGGTGTGAAATTATACTAATAGATAGTTCATAAAGAAATGAAGTTGAAAAAGTGCGACCAGAACCGGATTGGAACTGGTGACCCCTTGCTTACAAGGCAAGTGCTCTACCGACTGAGCTATCCGGGCGCTGATAGCACCTCTTCAACTTCGAAGTTTGAGAAACTTAGTTAACAAACAGCCCTCTGGGTACTCTTGTTGTATATTTTATCCTACAGCATTTAGAAAAAAAGATACAGAACACGGGTTTAATGAATGTACAGCGTAAAGCTTCATTATTAATATAATGCATAGCAGAAAATAAAAACTATACAAAATGTCCACCTAACGCTGAATAATTACGGTGGTCTCCTTATTTTTAGCTCACCAGAGCCGAAGGCTCCGGGGCAGCTTATAGTATAGGCAGTGACCCGCCATCTGTTGTCCGTGTCAACATTGTCAAACGATTTCCCCCCAAAAAATGCAGGGCCGATTGAAGGCAAATTTCATGTGGAGCATCCATGGGATGGGGGAACAAAAGTTTGCTCGTAGGGTCCAGGTCACATGACCAAGCTGGCCTCCATGCCCATATAAGGTAAAAACCCTTCAAAAGTCTTCTCCTCCTGAACCAGTGGGCAGATTGTGATGAATCTTGGTATGTAGTATAGGGGACTCTGGACCATCATAGTTTGCTAAAATAATGACCCTTTGATGACCTTGACCCATTTTATGCCAAGGTCAAATTTGGTCACATAGACTTTTGTATGAAAAAAGTCAAAACAGCATTTTTTTTTTAATTATTGCAGCCTGTGACCTGAAATTAAGTAGATGCAGTGGGCAAAATGTGCTAATGAAACTACATTAGTATTCAAGGTCAAGGATATTCCCTGACCTTGGCCCAAGGTTATACAGATATGAAAATTAAAAAAAATGTTTTTCACTGAAATCACTAGGCCATTTGCAATCAAATTTTGTATGAAAGCTTTTCGGAACAAGGAAATGCAATTTAATTAATTTGAGTTTGGTCACATGACCAGGATGGCAGCTATGTCCATATAAGGTAAAACCCTTAAAAAATCTTCTTCTGGAACCAGAGGGCCAATTGTGATGAAACTTGGTATGTAGCATTGGTGACTCGTGGCCCATTATAATTTGCTTAAATGATGACCCTCAGATGACCTTGACCCATTTTATGCCAAGGTCAAATTTGGTCACATGGACTTCTGTATGGGAAAAAGTCAAAACAGCATAATTTTTTTTAATTATTGCAGCCTGTGACCTGAAAATTAGTATATGCAGTGGGCAAAATGTGCAAGTGAAACTACATTAGTTTTCAAGGTCCTTCTCTGACCTTGGTCCAAGGTCATTCAGATATGAAAATTAAAAAAATGTTTTTCTTTGAAACCACCTGCCATTTGCAACCAAATTTTATAAGAAAACTTTTAGGAACAAGGAAATAAAACATAATTAATTTGAGTTTGGTCATGTGACCATGATGGCTGTTATGCCCATAGAAGGTAGAAACCCTTAAAAATCTTCTCCTTCTATACCAAAAAGCCGATTGTCAATGAAACTTGGTATGTAGAATAAGAAACTTGGGTCCAGCATATTTTGTTCAGATGTAGACCCTCGGATGACCTTGACTCACTTTATACCAAGGTCAAATTAGGTCACATAGACTTTTTTGTGCGATAAACGGTCAAAACCAAGTATTTTCGAAACTATTGTAGACTTTGATCTGAGACTTGGTAGGTGCAGATGGCATCCAGGGACGGGCCAGTTTCTCACACTTGACCTCTAGTGAGCGTAGTGGCCCATGGGCCTCTTGTTTTTATGCCCCCGCCATTCGAAGAATTGTGGAAAGGGCATATAGTGTTACCCCTGTCCGTCAGTGCGTCCGTTCGTCTCTGAAACTTAAACGCTGTCAATAACTTTCTTATTTCTGGATCAATTTAGAAATAACTTGGTAGAAATATTAACCACCATGAGACGATGTGTTGCGTCCACAAACCCAGGCCCCCACCTACAAGGTCAAGGTCATACTAAGAGGTCAAAGGTCAAAAAAGGGATCCAAAACTTAAACGTTGTCAAGAACTTTCTTGTTTCTGGATCAGTTTAGAAATTACTTTGCAGAAATTTTAAACATCATTTTTTTCTTTCTTTCTATTCTTTTTTTTCTTTTTAAAAACACAATATCCCCCAGCACAAAGGCTTTGGACTCTGACTCAAAAGGTTGTGAGTTCAAATCCCGGTGAAGTCTTTTGACGACTCTTGTTTCTCAATGGCATTTTTGCGGGGGCATCCGTGTCCTATTGACACCTTTTCTAGTTTGTTGAGTTTTACGGCCCTTTTATTGTTTCACTCATATCGAGCTGACCGTTAATCAGAAGTGGGCGAAAACCGGAGTACCCGGACAAAAACCACCTGACCTTCCGTACAGAATGTAGCGTCTCACATGTGACCCGAGCGAGGCTCGAACCTACGGCGGTGAGAGACCTAATGACTAAGAGTCAGCGCTATTATCCATTAGGCCACGGAGGCCCGTTAGGTGGTCTCCTTAAGACTATCGGAATATATATACTTGTAACATTTTAAGGGGTCTTTCATTCTTGTATATTTTATCCCACATCATTTAGAAGAAAATAGATACATAACACGGATTTAATGCATTTAAGTCATAAAATGCATTATAGATATGATGCATAGTTACTTAGAAAATAATATAATTACAAAAAGTCCACTTAATGCAGAAGAAATAAGCTGGTCGCCTTAAGACTGGTATGCGGAGTATATGTACTTGCAAAAATAAGGGGCCCAACATTTTTGTATATTTTATCCTACAACATTTAGAAGAAAATAGATACAGAACACGGATTTAATGCATTTAAGTCATAAAAATACATTATGTGATGCATAGTAGAAAATAAAATATATACACAAAGTCCACCTAATGCAGAAGAAATAAACTGGTCGCCTTAAGACTGGTATTCGGAGTATATATACTTGCAAACATAAGGGGTCCAACATTTTTGTATATTTTATACTACAACATTTAGAAGAAAATAGATACAGAACACGGATTTAATGCATTTAAGTCATAAAAATACATTAGAGATATGATGCATAGTAGAAAATAAAATATATACACAAAGTCCACCTAATGCAGAAGAAATAAGCTGGTCGCCTTAAGACAGGTATTCGGAGTATATATACTTGCAAAAATAAGGGGCCCAACATTTTTGTAGATTTTATCCTACAGCATTTAGAAGAAAATAGATACAGAACACGGATTTTAATGCATTTAAGTCATAAAAATACATTATAGATATGATGCATAGTAGAAAATAAAATATATACCAAAAGTCCACCTAATGCAGAAGAAATAAGCTTGTCGCCTTAAGACTGGTATTCGGAATATATATACTTGCAAAAATAAGGGGCCCAACATTTTTGTAGATTTTATACTACAACATTTAGAAGAAAATAGATACAGAACACGGATTTAATGCATTTAAGTCATAAAAATACATTATAGATATGATGCATAGTAGAAAATAAAATATATACACAAAGTCCACCTAATGCAGAAGAAATAAGCTGGTCGCCTTAAGACTGGTATTCGGAGTATATATACTTGCAAACATAAGGGGCCCAACATTTTTGTATATTTTATCCTACAACATTTAGAAGAAAACAGATACAATACACAGATTTAATGCATTTAAGTCATATACATTATAGATATGATGCATAGTAGAAAATAAAATATATACAAAAAGTCCACCTAATGCAGAAGAAATAAGCTGGTCGCCTTAAGACTGGTATTCGGAGTGTATATACTTGCAAACATAAGGGGCCCAACATTTTTGTATATTTTATCCTACAACATTTAGAAGAAAACAGATACAATACACAGATTTAATGCATTTAAGTCATAAAAATACATTATAGATATGATGCATAGTAGAAAATAAAATATATACAAAAAGTCTGGTATTCGGAGTGTATATACTTGCAAACATAAGGGGCCCAACATTTTTGTATATTTTATCCTACAACATTTAGAAGAAAACAGATACAATACACAGATTTAATGCATTTAAGTCATAAAAATACATTATAGATATGATGCATAGTAGAAAATTAAATATATACAAAAAGTCCACCTAATGCAGAAGAAATAAGCTGGTCGCCTTAAGACTGGTATTCGGAGTGTATATACTTGCAAACATAAGGGGCCCAACATTTTTGTATATTTTATCCTACAACATTTAGAAGAAAACAGATACAATACACGGATTTAATGCATTTAAAACATAAAAATACATTCTTAGTATGTTGCATAGCAAAAAAAAAATACAATAAAGTCCACCTAATGCAGAATAAATAATCTGGTAGCCTATAGACTGGTATTCGAAGAGATATATTTTAAGATTTTCTCATGGGTTTTCACTGAAACTCCATGCCTATTAGAAGCCCTACTCTGAGATTTGCACATTGTGACAGCCCTTCAGAAGATACCACTAGGGCTCGCTCTTGGTGGCTCCGTATCCCCACATCCATAACGTCACATACACAATATCCACCCATCCATCTATTTATTATCACATATACTTTAATCCCCCTAATAATACCCTTACATTTATACCCCCACTATGACAAGATAGAATATATCTTCTTTTGTTCCCCCTAATGTCATTTATATACCGTTCCCCCTAATGTCATTTATATACCGTTCCCCCTAATGTCATTTATATACACAGTTCCCCTTAAGCCAGATTAAGTACTAGTAAAATATTAAGGGGTCCAATATTTTTGTATATTTTTTCCTGCAGAGTTTAGAATAAAAATAGATACAGAACACGGTTTTAATGCATTTAAAGCATAAAAATATGTTGTTGGAATGGTGAAAAAGCAGAAAATAAGATATATACAAAAAGTCCACCTAATGCAGAAAAAATAAGCTGGTCGCCCAAAGGCAGATATTAGGATTATATATATATATATATATATATATATATATATATATATATATATATATATATATATATATATATATATATATATATAATCATTATATATATATATATATAATCAACAAAGTCCGATATCGCCAAACAATTTTGTATATTTTATACGCTTCTACCGGTTTCACTGTTCTAACAGATTTTCAAGAAGACGTTAAGTTATTGACATAGCAACAATGCGTACCGACGTTACTTCCGGCGTTACTTCCGGCGTCAGTAACGTTATGTTCATAAACAATGATAAAAAACGGTATTATAACAAAGTCTGGTCGGTGAATACCCTGATGGCACGTGTCCCTATCAATGAAGTCTATTCAACTTCGGCTTCAGAGTATTTATGAAAAGTTTTTCTTTTGCCCGTCGTAAAGTTGTACTCTCAGAATACATCTTATAAAAGGGGAAAATCTTATATTTCGGGTTCAGAGAATGGGCATAATTTGCTATATGCTCACTAACCTTAAGCATTCTTATCTTAGGGTCACGAATTTGCTGATTATGTATCGTAACTCTTTGTCGTAATAAGTTACCAGTTTCGCCAATATATTCCTCTCCACAGCCTCTGCATTTCATGACGTATATCACATTTTTACGCCACAGGACATGTTCTCGTGGATTTTGAAGTTTGTTCCACAGCGAAATGAAATTGAATGCCCTTCTAATAAGTGAATGCAGAGGCCGCAGTTTGGTTTATTGCATTTTGTAACTTTTGGAGTATTGTTCGATGTGAATTTTGCTTTTGTAAGTAAGCGCTTCAGACTGTAAGGCTGCCTTTTGCTCTTAATTAATTTGTATTTATTCAAAATATTTCGCATTTTATCATCCTCTTTTAAAATTGGGAAATGATCCAGTATAACTTTATACATTTCGGGATCTTTGGGGTTGTGAGTTGACACGTATGGAATAATGTTCTCTTCGGACTTTTCTTTTAATGTCCGAAGAGTGGTTTTATCTAATGACATGGCTCTGTTTATGCCATGTTCAATGATCTGTATGGGATATTTCTGCTTAATCAGAAATGTTTTTAGTTCTTTCATTCGTGTTTGAACCACATGTTCTTCAGAGACGATTGTTCTAAGGCGGCGTGCTAGATTGTATGGTATGTTTACCTTAGTGTGTCGTGGGTGACAAGAATTAAATGAAAGATATTGCTTGCTGTCGGTTTCTTTATAGAATATATCAGTTTCTATTTTACCACCATGGTTCTTTACCAATACATCTAAAAGTGGTTGTTGCACACCACTGTATTGTAATGTAAAATTTAGATCTGTATGCAAGCTATTTAAAATAGTGTGTAATTGTTTTAAATCTTCGACGGATTTTGTCCAAGGCACGAAGCAATCATCTAGAAACCTTTTCCAGTTTTGAATGAAATATGTTCCAAATTCCGAACCAAATGTTGTTTCTATTTATGTGTACAGCTTTTGCTCAAGATACCCTACCGTTAGTGTCGCATATACGGGTGCGAACTTGGTGCCCATGGCCGTCCCCTTTGTTTGCTTATAGTATCTATCATTGAAAGAGAAAGTGTTATTTTCCAGAATTAACTCAATTCCGTCCAATATAAATTCCTTGGAGAATCGACCTTTTAATGTTTCTGGGTATTTCTCTAACCAGAAATGTACTGCTTGTATACCTAATTCATGCGGAATATTTGAGTAAAGTGTTTCAATGTCAAATGAAGCTAATATGGTATCAGCTGGAACTCTATTTGGTAAGTTATTGAGAAAGTCTGTTGTGTCTTGCAAGTTACTTTGTACATGGTTAGTAAAGGGTCGTAAGATAATGTCTAAGAGATTACTCAACCTGTGGGTGAGGCATGAAGGCCCAGCTACGATCGGTCGTAACTTTAAGTCCCTGACTTCCTTGACTTCAACATAGGAAGAGTTTGTCTGCTTGCATTGTTCAGTAATCGTTTAACTCTTGTGTATCTTTGGTAGACCATAAAATTGACTTTCTTTTACCTCAAAACGTTCTAAATAGTCAAGTTCCTTTTTAGTTAATTTACTTTGATGTTTCTTCAAAAATTTATTATATTTGAGTTTTGTTTCCTTATGTGGATCTTTTGTTAGAATTTCATAGTACTCTCTATCATTTAGTGTAGTTTCTACCATTTTGAGGTAATGTTCCCTATCCATGATAACCGTAGCGCCGCCTTTGTCCGCTTCCTTAATAATAATGGTATGATCATTTTGTAAAGATTTAATTGCATTTGCTTCTGAATTTATAATGTTTGATTTTGAAACGGCATTTGGCTGTGTTTTTGGAAATTCTTCTATGGTGGAAATGAATGTATCTACGGCATTATTTCTTTCAGGGGGTGGGATAAAATCACTTTTGTTCCTTACCAATGATTCATCTGTATCCTCTGTGCCATCAAAGTATTCGACCAGACGTATTTTTCTATAAAATTCTTTCAAGTCTACAGTCAATTGTTCAGGGTTTCCTATAGGTGGGGTGGGTGTAAATTTCAGTCCTTTGTTTAATAAAAAATTTTCTGCTGTATTTAATTGTTTCTTTGATATGTTTATGATTCTTACATCCTGCACTTCATCGTCATCTACTGCACGTTCGTTGGGCGGCCACGACCTCGACCTCTACCTTGACCTAGACCTCGGCCTCTCCCCCGACCCCGACCCTGAAATAAAAAAGACTGTTGTCCATATGTTGTACGCTTTTCCCCGTTCTGTAGGTTATTAGCTGGAGGGTATAGAAGTCCCTGTTGTAAAGTAGGTGCCTGTCGGATTGTACTTCCGGTTTCTGTTCCAGTTTGCGTCGGGGATGGCTGTTCTCGTCGTTGCCTTGGAGGTCGTTGTGGTAAAGGAATCAGATCGTTGTCCCTTACATGTGGCCCCTGAGGTAAAGCCGGTTGTTGTTGTTGTTGTTTTTGAGTTCGTTGTTGTTGTTGTTGTTGTTGTTGTAGGTTTGATGCTGCATCTGCATATGATTTGGGAGTTTGCTGTGTGGTTTCTCCAATTTTGATGAACGGGTTCTTATTCTCATAAGTGTTTTTAAATGACTGTTCGTATTTCACAAACCATGCAGCATTTTTGTTCTCCAATCGTTTCTGTGAGATTTCTTTGTTTCTTTCGCAGTCTTCTTCCCACAATTTTATTAAATATGTGCGTCTCTGTCCTGTTGCAATTTTTGATATTTCTTCTTTCATCTTGTTGCCAATTGCTGTATATTTTTCCTCTTGGTTTTCTTGTCGAAGTCGCATTATTTCAATTTCCGATTTAAAATTATCAAAAACTTGTTTTTCTCTGCGTTTTCTTAAATTGTCAGGCTCATTAGATATTTCTTTCATTTGAATCCACTGGGGCAGTATTATTATAAGTATATTATCAAATACTTATTTCTATATAAACATCCATTAACTACAATTTTGCATATGCAACAACAGCGGAACATGACGAAAGTTATGTACACTGCTATGGAACGCAAAAGCTGTCTGATTATTCCACGACACTTTATGAGATGCATACATTTCTTTATATGACAGGTGCAGTTTATTATATTGTGCGGACTTGTTATTATATTATGCATGCTTTATATTATATGATGCATCAAAGTATTTATATAATGCATCTTTTACATTATATTATGTATTAATGTCATTATATCATGCACAAATATCTTTATATAATGCATGTTTTACATTATATTATGCGTTAATGTCATTATATAATGCACAAATATCCTTCTATGATGTGCTGTGTTCGTTTTATTATGCATTTCGCTCTTTTTATGATTACATCTTGTAATTATATCATTTGAGTAATTTCATTATATGATGTGTTTACATCTTTATAATCCGAACACGCTATATGATGTGCTCCATTTTTTATTTTATGGGCCTTTTTCTTTATATTGTTCATAGCATTCATTATTGCTTATAATCTTCTTTATTATGCGTACTTTTCTTTATTCTTATACGGATAAAATCTACAGCACAATATAGGTGTTTACACCGTTTTCCCGAGAGTATAAAAGCCGGAATTAGCGGTCGGCAGTTTGGACCGAAAGTCGGGAGTATATTTTGCCACTTGAATAAAGGCATTGGGGATTTGGGAATAAAAATAGAATGAAGACTCCTCTTCAAAATGCAAATAAGATTTTAATTGGCCGAAACTAGCTAGTCTGCCCAGAAAAAATGTACACTCCTTATTTTTCAGTTCTGTGGTGTATTCCTTGCTTCCAAAGGATAACCCTTTTTACAGAACATATTTAACTTCACTACAGCTGGTGTGTGGGAATGTGTGGCGGCGGTAAAACGTCTCCCTGCCCTACATCATAGTGTAGATTATATTTTCTTGTCCTTTGGGATCACTGATTCCATTGTGGAATTTTGAAAATATCTGAGGGTCACTGATGAGGCCTAATTGGCCGAAACTACCTAGTCTTGCCCAGAAAACATGTACACTCCATATTTTTCAGTCCTGTGTAGTGTATTCCTTGCTTCCAAAGGATAACCCTTTAATAGAACATATTTAACTTCACTACAGCTGGTGTGTGGGAAAGAGTGGCGGCGGTAAAACGTCTCCCTGCCCTACATCATAGTGTAGATTATATTTTCTTGTCCTTTGGGATCACTGATTCCATTGTGGAATTTTGAAAATATCTGAGGGTTACTGATGAGGTCTAATTGGCCGAAACTAGCTAGTCTGACCCAGAAAACATGTACACTCCATATTTTTCAGTTCTGTGGTGTATTCCTTGCTTCCAAAGGATAACCCTTTTATAGAAAATATTTATATCATAGCTAAATATTTCACGTTTTGAACTGAACTATCTGTACACCGGCAGAGCTAGACAGCCAATCCCAATATACCGACCATGATGTGATATTGAAAAATAGAAAATGTTTCCAAAATATGACAAAAAGCAGTTTTCCAATGTCGTCACAGGTTATGAAACCATTATTTTGAGCCCGTCAGAAAGGTTAGCAATAAGATATGGGCCACTAAACACAGCAAACGCCAAATAATTTGCCAAACGTTCTTTGAGTACAAAGAAGGTTTTGTATACAATCTTCTTCTCTGATGAAGGAGTCGCAATAAAAGTGCCGGTGAAAAGTGCAAAAGCATCACCGGAAAGTACTACAAAAGCGTAGTACTGAAGAAACTGAAAAAGTTTTGTCAGAAACGATGCCCTGCCACTAGTGTTAAACATGTCCGTCTTCTACATGACAATGCAACCGCTCATACCTCCGCAATAGTTACGGTGTTTTTGAAGAAAGAAAAAGTAACTGTTTTGCCTCACGTCTCCCCCTACCCCCACACACACACGTGTTCCCCAGACCTTGCCCCGTGTGATTTCTTTTTGTTTCCGAAATTGAAATCATTCCTTGCTGGGCGGAAATACAAGTCCCGACAGGCACTTGGATCTGCCATTCATTAGTACCTTATTACTGTGCCCAAATCAACGTATCGTGACGCCTTCAAGAAGTGGATAAATCGGATTTCTAGCCACGGGGAGTACTCCGAGGGCATGAAATGAGCACGTTTGGGCTAACTTGAAATTTGAAGTCTCCAGATAGAAATAAGCAATTCTTTTTTAATATCCCTCGTATATTCAAAGAGTGATATAGCGTTTCTTAATTGTTGTTGTAACCAGGTATAATTCAGTCCGCATTCGTTGGGAATAGATTGGACCTAATCGAGCCATTTAAAGTCGTGACGTGCGTTAAACATATACAAATAGATCTGATGCGAAGGTTTAGATATGTTTCCATTTAAGATTAAAGGCCAGTAGTTTATAGTGCGAGTTTTTATACCGATTTCAATCGGATGTCTACCAATTTCGGCATACATGTATTTTGGCGTGCATTTTCGAGACATAGTGATTTTTCTGAAGAATTATATATGAATACGCAGTATTATGTCAAGATTCCATAACCGTATATTTCTTTAGCATAGGTAAGTATAGGTAAGACCGTGTTGTCAAATAATTTCATCAGCAGATCGAATGGTAGATCCAGATCGCTATGTCAAAAACAATGAGAACATAGCTTTTCGAGCCTGTTCAGTTGTGTATGTGCGTGCGTGCGTGCATGTGCGTGTGTATGTGTTAGTGTTTTGCGTGGATGAAACTGCCTGTTTTGTGGAATAGTGTCCCGAAGTATTTGTATTTATCGACAGCTTCAATTTCATGCTTTCTTTCTTCGTTCGTTCTTTCTTTGTATACTGCCTACTCCCTGGCGGACATTTTCGGCAGGGGTACAATACATACACTCCAGAGCCTACACAGTAATCATGTAATTACGGTAGGGATCTTTTATCTGCACAGGGGTTGGGGCCTCCAGTTAACGTCCTGATCCGAAGGACGGGGTAGTGCAGTTTGTGGCATTCATCCCTCCAAATGATGCCAGTGGAGCATGTTCGGAAACCGCAATTTTAAGACTTGTTACACTAAAATTATTGAGGTTGTTTCCTTCAAACAATTTTCCTCATTGTAAGCAATCACATTATATTGCACAGATATGTTAACGTAATGAAGTGTTCAAGGAAAGTGGTCACTTTCTCGTCTGTTACTAGATTCATTGTTTTATTCAATTATGGGGTTTACGGGGGCGGTCATTATTTTTTCTTAGTCACATTCAAAGACATCGGATGTGGATACTTGTTAGAATTAACCACCTCAATATGGCGGCTGTATAACACCATGTCCTATCTATGCAATATAAAGCTTCACGGGTAGTTTGTATGGTCTGACAAAAAATGTAATAACAAAATCAGAGTACAATTAACAAAAAAACAAACAAAAAAACTGCGGAATAAGCTCTCACATTCCAATATTTATCAATATTTGTTCCATCTTTTGACATTTGAGCCGCCATATTAAATATGGAGTTTATATTAAAATTCTGTTTGGATATTTTACCCGCATCACAATATAAGGAAACTCATGGATAAAGCAGTTCACACATACTAAAACAATGTAAGAAAGATAAAAAGAGTATAACGTAGCATATAATAATTTCTAAAGGACCTTGATTTCACCAATGATATAATAGAATAATGGCATTATATAAAGATGAAGTATAAATATATAAAGATATCAACACAGTATATAACACAATACTCAAATGATTTGATAATGTTGTGTCATAATATAAAGAGTGACATGCATAATATAAATAACGAAGCGAATCATATAAAGATGTTCATACATAATATAAAGACTTTGATGCATCATATAATATAAAGCATGCATAATATAATAACAAAGTAGAAGTAAAACAAAGATCAGGAATTGATACAATTAACTTACTCCATCCATAAAAGACACCAAAGGGAAAGAAATACAAACATTAAGCGACCAGACCATAATGGAAACCTAAACAAAGGAAGGCCATATGGACAGTTACTTTCCCACAAAATGGCCATATGGCCATCCAAAATTAAAAGACACAAGTGATACACACAGTAAGTAACAAACAACAACATAAATAAATCGCCACAGAAGAGCCGCCTTGGAACGGTCAGTGGAAGATTTCCACTGGGGGGGGGGGGGGCTTAAATCGATTTTACGTGGTCACAATCCTCGCCCTTACTTCCATCGCGATTTAGACAAATAATTTGTTCAGTCCGCATGAAGGCCTCCTAACTCATCAGTGCAACATCTCCGTGAACACAGAAATCAAAGAACCACAGAGGTGAGACAACGGTGAGGACTCGACAGCAAGTCTGCATTATATAATAAACCATACACATCATATAAGGAAATCTATGTATATCATAAAGTCCTGTTGAATAATCAGACAGCTTTGGCGTTCCATACACTGCCCCTGATAATCAGTTTTTGTCCGACCGGGCTGATAACCGGAAGTATTGTATTTTTACATTAAGAGAGGTTATCGTGTCCGGTAAATATACTTGTAGACTTTGTCACGACCTTTCAAAACTATATTTTATTTGCCTTCTTTAAAAAATCATCAGTGACACCGTATCACCACTAACAACTATATCATCATGTGATGTTAACATTCTAGCATAATCTTTCAAATTGATTTTCAGAAAATGTCAACTTTCGTGTGTCATTTTGGGTCGACGCCCAGAGAATACGAGAAAAGTGTAGACGAGATAGTAGACGGGCTGTAAATGAGATGAAAAGACTGAGGAAAATGAATGGAAGTGTAGAAACAGAAGAAACAGCACACTTCCCCATCTACCTATACCTGTTGCAAGTACAACAGGCCGTGCACATCTGTAAGCTAATATCAGTAGTACTCCCCAGTAACGCAAGATAAATGGCATCAAACACCCCGAAATGAAAGCTCAACAACAACAACCAGTTAAACGGATGTTAGATCAGGACAGTACACAGACACCCGCTTCATAAAAAATGAACCCTCACACTAGGGCCATTTTGTATGAAACGAGTGCCTGTGAAAAACCATGTTCGAAGAGAGAGATAGACGTAAAGAGAGGCTTCAATTGAGAAAACTCATATTCGTTGATGACATGAAAAATGTGAAGACTAAAAGAGACACGACATCTTCACAGTTGCGGGCGATAACCAAAACCCCATTTTTCACCTTGGTTACGAGTAAATGCACAATACAAAATTTGCATAAAGCAACAACATTTTGGTGGATCTATCAATATGTAAATATGGCGTTACGCCGTTAAAATATAGAAACCAGATGTGATAAACATATTATAACATGGGATTATGGTTATCGCCCGCAGTATCAACCCTTGATCATTATCAGCCCTCAGGCCTCGGATTGATACTGTCGGCGATAACCAAATCCCAAAGTGATCATCTCTAATCATTACTACAGTAACCTGATATCTGGCACATTATTTGTTTTTTATTTATTTTTGTTGTTGTTGTTTGTTTTATTTGATGTTTACGTCCCCGTAAACACTATAAAGGTCATTTTGGAGACGGTGCTTCCAATTCTGTGGGGCTTTTACCCGACATTGAGATGACATGACATCTCAAGCCCTGCCCCCCCCCCCCCCAGTGAAACCAATAGTTTATAAGCATGGACGGGCCGACTCGCACCGCAATGCCTGGGTAGACTTAGATCGTCTAAGCGGTTTACCAGTACTCGTGTGCGGGCCGGTTTCATTCTGGCAAATTGTATTACGTCAAATGGATTTCGACAGGTCAACGTATTACATGAAGCGCGGAGCGTTGTATGTGATGCATATTGCACGACCCGCAGAAAAAGAGACCGACTTCAGTCGGTTGATTTTCTAAGAGTGCCCTAAAATCACCGTGTCATTCTGTAATTCTGTCAGTCTGTCTGTCCGTCCGTAACCCGTTTGTGAAAATTGGTGATAGTGACTTAACCGCTCGGAATATTTAAAAAAATTTTGGCATACATATAGATATCAATGAGATCTAACCAATGAACTTGCGAAATATTACATTCCATTTAGTATAGCCTCGCCGAGGCGAAAAATGTGAAAATTTTCGAACTGCTTCCTCTCGGAAACCGTTGGGCCGATTGAAGTCAAATTTCATATGGAGCCTCAAATTTCATATGGAAACCAACATTTGCTCATGGGGTCCAGGTCACATGACCAAAATGGCCGCCAAGCCATACATGGTAAAAACCCTTCAAAAATAGTCTTCTCCAGAACCACTTGGCAGATTTCCACGAAACATGATAAATAGCATCTGGGACGTAGGCCCATCATAAATTGCTAAAATGGTGACCCTGGGTTGACCTTGACCTTCTTTGTGCCTAGGTCAAACTTTGACACATATGCTTTTGTATTGAAAAAGTGAGAATGCATTTTATCCTGCAAACGATTCAGAATACAGTACTAAAGTATAAGATATATTTTTGCTCCTTACGATAAGGCGCATTTATTGGGGGAACCGTTTTAGGTCCAGGTCACATGACCAAAATGGCCGCCATACCCATATATGGTAACAATCATAAAGCTAAAAGCATCCGGCGGGTCGTGCACTTCAGCTGAAGCACTGGTTATCTATAAACATCCAAGAGACGTTATACTGTGATCAAGTTACAATAACGATAACATACTGATTAATATGTACTTTTCTTACACTAAAGTCTGTTTTTGAAATGAAAAAAGCTGGAAATTTTCACGTTAAGCTTTCCGACGGCATAATTTAACACGTTTAGTTCCGCGTTACACATGGCTTATTTTAAAGCCGCAACAAATGCCGGAGCTCAGAGTTAGCGTGAATGGTGAAAAGGAACCTGAAAACGCCTGTGTGATGATACAAGGTTATGTGTGTTTGTGCAGGAAATCTGGTAGTATATAGCAGTATTTTTGGTGAGAAACGTATAACTGAAGTGAAGGCAGTGATCAGGCATCGATACAATTACTCTACAGCTCCCATCAGTGACACCAAAGGGTTAGAAACATAAACATGAAATAAGCAGGCCCAAATGGAACATCAATAGCGGAAAGCTAAAAGGACAGTTACTTTCTCACAAAATGGACAATTGGCTATCCAAAACAAAATAATATAAGCGATACATACACTCAAAGACAGACCATTACCAAAAATAAACCTCAGAAGAACCGCCTTGGAATGGAAAGTGAAACGAATTCTACTGGGGGAAGGGGAGGGGGGCTTAAATCGGTTTTACGCGGCCGCAATCCTCGTCCTTACTAGTATTCTTGCGCACTTATTCAAAATACAGAGGACCAGCGTTATAACGGCAGTATTTGTTCCCCATTATTGTGCCGTTATGATGAATTTGTCGTTATCAAGAGTCAAGAGTACGGAGTGTGATTAGTTAGGCCTTTTCCACATCATTGCTCCAAGCATTACGTAAACATGCCTATACAAATATATTGAAAATTTTATCGCCGAAAAAAGGAAAATTTTAAGGTGAAACATTGTGATATTTTTCTTATTTCTGCTCAAAATATAGATTGTAGGTTCTAACGAGTACCCACAATCTACATTTTAGAGCAGACATTAGGAAAATAAGGTTTACCCCTGTAAACCCCAGTTTTACTATATAAAAGTGGAGTTCAAGGGGGTCAAAATAACATAGGCGTGTTTTCGTGATGAAATTTCTTGGAGTATTAGATTACCACACCCTTTCATGACTATGGACTCGATCTGTGCATTTCCAACCCGTGGAAAGCCCATGTCGCTCGGAATAAAGGCTCAACCTGAAATTAAGAAGTCATTTCATTGAAATTGTCGTTTTAAAGAGTCCTGCCGTTATAACGAGTGTCGGTATAAAGAGGTTGACTGTACAATGTAGAAGTAAAACAAAGATCAAGAATCGATACAATTAACTTACTCCACTCATCAAAGACACCAAAGAGAAAGAAACACAAACATGATACGACCAGACCACAATGGAAACCTAAACATAGGAAGGCAATAAGGACAGTTACATTCCCACAAAATGGCCATATGGCCATCCAAAATAAAAAGACACAAGTGATACACACAGTAAGTAACAAACAACAACATAAATAAACCGCCACAGAAGAACCGCCTTGGAATGGTCAGTGGAAATATTTCCACTGGGGGGCTTAAATCGATTTTACGTGGCCACAATCCTCGCCCTTACTTCCGTCGCGATTTAGACAAATAATTTGTTCAGTCCGCATGAAGACCTCCTAACTCATCAGTTCAACATCTCCGTGAACACAAGTAATCAAAGAACCACAGAGGTGAGACAACGGTGAGAACTCGACAGCAAGAAATCACTGAAATGCTGGAGCAAAAGAAAACCAACAGTCAGACTCCGATGGGCCCGACCAGAGACAGAGCATCAGGCACCAACCAACATTACCTTGAATTAGATCTCTCTAATTCTCAATAAGCCTTTACGTTGGAACCATCATAGAATCTGAGGCCTGACCCACCGGCGTTCAATTAAAGAGGGAAGCAAAGTTGCCAACCGTTATTGGGTTAACTACCATGCATGCAGTCTGTCGTATAACATCCATGTTGTACCCAATCTTTTTATATCTAAGAATGATTTTACGAAATTGGGTGCTGAAGTTGTGTTTACAGAGGAGCCTTGAGACAGTGGTTATTGATAGAGTGCACAGCAAATATTTCTTACACACTTTTCTGTACCGTCAGGTTATTTAATAAATAAAATTTCTATTCCATCAGTGACAAAAATAGACGACATAAATTCTACAAATATGTTTAAAATCATTCAAAGACAAAACTGAATTACAGTTGATCAAATCATTACAGATACCTTTTCCATTCTGGTTAAATCGATTTTTATCATGAGGGTATTTTTTTCTAAATCGCCAGATTTTGATATTTTTTCGCTTTTGAAATGCCCAAAACTTTCCCACGAAATGGCCAATTGGCTATCCAAAACAAAATAATATAAGCGATACAAACACTGAAAGACATCATGACAAACATAACCGCGACTGCAGAACGCTATATTTCAGTGGAAATATTATTGACTGTGAAGGTCCCTTGTCTAGAACTATGTCGGGTTGTGAATATCTTTTGACTATTACATTTGTTTTTCACAGGTGTTCCTGAAGATATCCCACTTAGAAATATGAAACCTAAGACAATTATTAGGACATAGAGGAGTTTGCATGTATTAGGCACTATTCAGTATAAGTGATCACCATATCATCCTGAAAGTCAAAGTGCTCTTGAAAACATCCACCAAACATTGACAAACATGATTAGATCTTATTACCCTGAGACAGAGAAAGATTGTGAGCATGACATTCATTTTTCGCTTTCCTAAATCTGTCCAAGAATATTTTGACTTCAACCCACTTGAATTCATATTTGTCATATTAGCATGCCAAAGCAATACATAGATGACGATGCTGTTTTCTAGTTTAACGGCGCGCCAACCTAGTTTAACGGCGCGCCAACCCTCTTTGTGGGTCATGTGCGTCAATCGGTTAATGATCAAAACCTCAAAGCAAAACACAGATAGAGATATTTCACCTATAACACCATTCAAGCTTGAGGACATTAAATCTATGACATCTGATCCCGCGTCATCGAAACTTCATAATTCTGGCAATCCTTTGAATCTTGAACAACAACTGTCACAGAGCAAGATAAAAAAACGAAACTGAAAACAGTTGATTTTAATATGCGCACTTATTTCCAGATATCCCAACTCGGACAGAAAAATATTTCGTGATGTGGACATTAACTGTTCCGAATAAAAATAAAGGCAATGATCAGGAATCGATACAATTACCTCAAATCTCCCATCACAGACACCAAAGGGAATAAAACACGAACATGATGTAACTAACCCCTAATGAAACTTCACTAGCGGATAGTTGAACGTACAGTTACTTTCCAACAAAACGACAAAAGGCTATCTAAAGTAAAACTATATAACCAATAAACACATGCAAAGACAGATTGTCACGTAATAAACCTCGTCAGAAGTACCATCATGGAACAGTCAGCAGCAAAAATATTTCACTGGGGTTGAAGGGTGGAGGCGGGGCTTAAATTGATTTAACATGGCCATAATTCTCGCCCTTCGTTCTGTCGTGGGTTAGACATATAACTGGTTCAGTCCGCATGAAAAGTAGAAGTAAAACAAAGATCAGGAATCGATACAATTAACTTACTCCACCCATCAAAGACACCAAAGGGATAGAAACACAAACATGAAGCGACCAGACCATAATGGAAACCTAAACAAAGGGAGGCCATAAGGACAGTTACTTTCCCACAAAATGGCCAAATGGCCATCCAAAATAAAAAGACACATTCAGTGATACACACAGTAAGTAACAAACAACAGCATAAATAAACCACCACAGAAGAACCGCACTGGAACGGTCAGTGGAAAGATTTCCACCGGGTGGGGGGGGGGAGGCTTAAATCGATTTTACATGACCATAATCCTCACCCTTACCTCTAGTGACAAAAGCTTGTTTCTGATTGATATATTTTTTTAAACTCATCAGTGCTACATCTCCGAGAACCTAAAAATGAAAAAAATACAGAAATGATACAATGATAAGGACGCGACAGTACGAAACAACTGAAATGCTCGAGCAAAAGAAAATCAACAGTTAGACTCCGGTGGGCCCGACCAGTAAAACTAATCCTCTAACATAGCATCAATTCAGAACGAATCCTATAAAACAATAATGTCCTGATTATTGCCTTCACTTCTCTTTTCTAGCAGTAATATCCCGTCTGACAAGCATATGGAAAGTAGAAGTAAAACAAAGATCAGGAATCGATACAATTAACTTACTCAACCCACCAAAGACACCAAAGGAAATGAAACACAAACATTAAGCGACCAGACTATAATGGAAACCTAAACAAAGGAAGGCCATAAGGACAGTTACTTTCCCACAAAATGGCCATATGGCCATCCAAAATAAAAAGACACAAGTGATACACACAGTAAGTAACAAACAACAACATAAATAAACCGCCACAGAAGAACCGCCTTGGAACGGTCAGTGGAATGATTTCCACTGGGGGGCTTAAATCGATTTTACGTGGCCACAATCCTCGCCCTTACTTCCGTCGCGATTTAGACAAATAATTTGTTCAGTCCGCATGAAGGCCTCCTAACTCATCAGTGCAACATCTCCGTGAAAACAAAAATCAAAGAACCACAGAGGAGAGACAACGGTGAGGACTCGACAGCAAGAAACCACTGAAATGCTGGAGCAAAAGAAAACCAACAGTTAGACTCCGATGGGCCCGACCAGAGACAGTTTACGTTTCACAGTTAATCGGTTATGCTAGAGCCTGTTCCAAGAATCAGAACTTTACGGAACGTGGGAAGGTGCTCACTGCCAGGTTGTTATGCCAGAGGTATCAAAAGAGAAAGAACAAACTGGTATCAACACTAAAGAAGTTCTATGGGAGGCACCATGATCTTGTTGGTCCGTACAATGTGGTCATTTTCAGAATTATTTCTGATCTGTTTGCCAATGGAAAGCCATAGGACGACTACCAAAATCTCGGACAAACCCTTCTCGACTTTTATTCCTTTTCTTCGATTAGTTCGATGGGCATGGCGGGCGAAGCTTGCTTACCAAGTAATGCTTACTATCCTAGGACGCGCCTGATTACACTCTTCTGGAGTCCATGTCTGTTTGTCTAACCATTGATATTTACCTTTTGTCTATGGATTAATTATTTTGGATTAACGCTTTGGTACTACGACCTTAACTACTTCTTGCTGTCGAGTCCTCAACGTTATTTCATCTCTGCGGTTGTTTGATTTTTGTGTTCAGAGAGAGTTAGGAGGCCTTCATGCGAACTTAACAAATTATTTGTCTTAACCGCGACGGCAGTAAGGGCGAGGATTGTGGCCACGTCATATCGATTTAAACCCCCACCCCAACACCTCAATTTAAATTCATTCCAATGCAATACTTCTGTCGCGGTTTATTTTTGTTATGGTTATTTAGTGTTTGTATTGCTTATATTATTATTATTTTTTTTTTTTTTTTTTTGGATAGCTCATTGGCCATTTTGTGGGAAAGTGGCTGTCCTTTTGGCTTTCCGCTAATAATGTTTCCATTTGGGTCTGTTGTTTCATGTGTGTGTTCTTTCCCTTTGGTGTCTCTGATGGGAGCTGTGGGTTAATCGATTATCGATTCCTGTACAATTCTGACGGTACATATTGTATGTGAACAGACTTGGTTATAGCAGCTGTAGTGCTTATTATAGCCCCGCTTTGAAAAAGTGGGGGCTATATTGGATTTGGCTTGTCCGGAATTCCGTCTGTAATTTGTCCGGAATTCCGTCTGTCTGTCTGTCTGTCTGTCTGTCTGTAACAGTTGATAGTGGGTACCTTGTTACCGCAACTCCTCTTACAGTTCTAGGTCAATCCTTTTGAAACTTTACAGGTGTTTTCATATAGGTCTGAAGATGTGCATATTCTTTTTTCATTGTCCTTAAATATTTTTTTTACTTATTTCACCTTTTTTAATTTAGACTATTTTTGAGATCTACTAATGTTAAAATGTATAGGGAGTAGCTACCTTGTTACCGCAACTCCTCTTACAGTTCTAGATCAATCCTTTTGAAACTTTACAGGTGTTTTCATATAGGTCTGAAGATATGCATATTCTTTTTTTCATTATCCTTAAATTATTTTTTTTACTTATTTCACCTTTTTTAACTTAGACAATTTTTGAGATCTACTAATGTTAAAATGTATAGGGAGTAGCTACCTTGTTACCGCAACTCCTCTTACAGTTCTAGATCAATCCTTTTGAAACTTTACAGGTGTTTTCATATAGGTCTGAAGATGTGCATATTCTTTTTTCATAATCCTTAAATAATTGTTTTCACTTATTTCACCTTTTTGAACTTAGACAATTTTTGAGATCTACTAATGTTAAAATGTATAGGGAGTTGCTACCTTGTGACCACAACTTCTCTTACAGTTCTAGGTCAATCCTTTTGCAACTTTACAGGTGTTTTCATATAGGTCTGAATATGTGCATATTCTTTTTTCATCATCCTTAAATAATTTTTTTTACTTATTTCACCTTTTTTTAACTTAGACAATTTTTGAGATCTACTAATGTTAAAATGTATAGGGAGTAGCTACCTTGTGACCACAACTCCTCTTACAGTTCTAGGTCAATCCTTTTGAAACTTTACAGGTGTTTTCATATAGGTCTGAAGATGTGCATATTCTTTTTTCATTATCCTTAAATAATTTTTTTCACTTATTTCACCTTTTTTAACTTAGACAATTTTTGAGATCTACTAATGTTAAAATGTATAGGGAGTTGCTACCTTGTGATCGCAACTCCTCTTACAGTTCTAGTCAATCCTTTTGAAATTTAACAGGTGTTTTCATATAGGTCTGAAGATGTGCATGTGCTTTTTTCATTATCCAAAACCTATTTTTAACTTAGACTGTTTTTCAGATCTAATAACGCGAAAAGTCTATAAGGCGTAGGTACCTTGTTAGGGATTTAACCCTCTCACAAGTCTTTACCTTTAATTCATGAGTCTTTCTCCTCTGACAGAGCTATAGCGGGGCTATAGTCAGATCCTCTGACAGTTCTAGTATTGAATATACTTCCATATGGAGTGTCAAGCGGAATAAATTTCTTGGAACTGTTAAAACATTCTTATATATTTCGCAATTAATTCTATTTGCCTGAGTGTCTAGTCATGAGGTTTACTGCTAAAGTTCTTAATCAGGGTTATCGGTATCATAAACTAGGCAAAGCCATTTGTAAATCTATAGACTGCATTCCCGTTTAATTTCTAAATTCAATATTGAACTTAAATCTCTTCTGCAACAAGGTCTATCGGAACCCGAATGTTATTGTGACACAGTATATAAATTCAGAAAACTATATTTTTTTGCTGTGATTTCAGTACCCGATTTCTTAAAATCATTCTTCGATATAAAAAGATTGTGTACAACATAAATATTACACGACAGACTTGACTGCATGCACGGTAGTTATCCCAATCACGGTTGATAATTTGCTGCCCTCTTTAATTGCACGCAGGTGGGTCAGGCCTCAGATTCTATGGCGGTAAAGGCTTACTTATTTTATGTTGTTTTTACCTATTCTTCTGTCTCTGGTTGGGCCAAGCGGAGTCTTTTTTTTATTTTATTTTTTTTTTTTTTTTCTGTTTTTGTTTTTTGTTGTTTTTTGGGTTTTTTAGCTCACCTGAGCACGAAGTGCTCAAGGTGAGCTGTTGTGATCGCTTTGTGTCTTTCGTCCGTCGTCCGTCTGTCCGTCCGTGCGTCCGTCTGTCCGTCAACAATTTCTTTAAATGACATCTCCTCCTAGGCAAATTGCCGGATTTCAAAATCATTTCACAGAAATGTTCCTCTGGTGACCCTCAACCAAAATTGCTAAAATGGTTCTGCTTCGCTGAACAAAATGGCTACCAGAGCTAAAAATAGAAAAATCTTTAAACGACATCTCCTCCTAGGCCAATGTCCCGATTTCAAAATAGTTTCACAGAGATGTTCCTTGGGTGACCCTCTACCAAAATTGCTAAAATGGTTCCGCTCTGCTTAACAAAATGGCCGCCACATCTAAAAATAGAAAAACCTTAGAACGATATCTCCTCCTAAGCCAATGGCCGGATTTCAAAATCATTTCACAGAAATGTTCCTCGGGTGACCCTCTGCCAAAATTGCTAAAATGGTTCTGCATGACTGAACAAAATGGCCGCCAGAGCAAAAAATAGAAAAACCTTTAAATCACAAGGCCAAAAGCCCGATTAAAAAATAATTTCAAAGAGAGGGTCCTTGTCTGACCCTCTACCAAAATTGCTAAAACGGTTTCGTTTTGCTGAACAAAATGGCCACCAGAGCTAAAATAGAAAAACTTTTAAACGACATCTCCTCCTAGGCCAATGTCCCGATTTCAAAATTATTTTACAGAACTGTTCCTTGGGTGACCCTCTACCAAAATATCTAAAATGGTTTTGCTCTGCTGAACAAAATGGCCACCAGATATAAAAATAGAAGAACCTTTAAACGATATCTGCTCCTAAGCCAATGGCCCGATTTCTAAATCATTTTACAGAAACGTTCCTCTGGTGACCCTCTACCAAAATTGCTAAAATGGTTCTACTCCGCTGAACAAAATGGCCACCAAAGCTAAAAATAGAAAACCCTTTAAACGACATCTCCTCCTAGGCCAATGGCCTGATTTCGAAATAATTTCACAGAGCCAGTCCTTGGCTGACCCTCTACCAAAATTGCTAAAATGGTTCTGCTTTGCTGAACAAAATGGCTGCCATACTATTGCAGAAATAATCCTAGGGTGACCCTCATCCAAACTTGCGAAAACGGTTTTATTCCAATGAACAAAATGGAAACCAGAGTTAAAAATAGAAAAGACCTTTAGATGACAGCTTCTCCTACGCCAGTGGCTAGATTTCGAAATAATTTTACTGATATGTTCCTTGGGTGACCTTTTACCAAAGCTGCTAAAATGGTTTCCCTTGCTGAACACAATGGCTGTTGGATATTATTATTTTAGGTCTAGCCTGCCCAGGCAAGGTGGTGCAATTTGGACCATCTATGCACATGAACTATATTGGTTTCATTGGGTGGCAGGGCTTGAGATGTCTTCTCAGTGTTGGGTAAAATTCCAACAAAATTGGATACAACAGCTTCAAAATGACCTGCTCACTGGGACGTTAAATCTCAGTTTAAACAAAAATGGCATAAGAGGACCAGTCTGATCTGCATCCACACTGTTTGCAATAATGACTTTAAAGTAACCAGCCAACACAAAGCAGAAGATAATTCTGAAGGGTTAAACAGAAACATCTTAATCACTCTTTGAAATTGTACATTTATATAAAAACAACAAGGTTTTAGACCTGTCAAAATATCAACAGGCAGTTGAAGATAGACTATTATACATAGCTCTGTCACTGCTTGCATAATATGGTATGAATCCGTAGGACTAAAAACAAACTCTAAAGTGACTAATATTGTTATGCCAGAAGGTATACAAATTAAAATGTGCAGTGACTCTGGCTCTCATTGTATAATAGAAGTCACTTAGAGGTTAGGACCCAGGTGTTTGACCTAGTTATAAACAGAGCTGCAAACATGGGCTAGATAACTACTAGGCTCTTGAAAATAATATAGGTGGCTTAAGGATCTGCGCTGCAGTATACAGAATCAGCACAAAAACTGTTTATTTTGGATGGAGTGAGGTAGATAAGGTGGGTAGATGTTGATAGTTAAAGGATAATTTTCCTTATCAATAAAACATATGTTGTGGGTATTTATTAGAACCACCTTGCTCTTAATGAATATATACACACCATACATTTTTATCGAAAAATAAGGGAGACTTTAGCTAATGTACCACTAAATACCCACCATATCTACAGCTCTATGAACTAAAGATTTGAGTGATTGATTGTTTTGGGTTTAATGACACGTCAACCCTTGTGGGTCATTTTGTGTCCTCTCAGAGAAACGGAGAAAAGAGGTAGGAGAGATAGAAGAGGATATGAAAGTGAGGGACAGAGGAGAAGAGGCAAATGAATGGAAGCAAGTGTATATAGAAACAGAAGAAATAACATTCCCCCCTCTACCCATACTTGCAGCAAGGACAGTAGGCCTTGTCCAACTGTGAGCCAATATCAGTTGGAGCTCGACGAGACCAAAAGAGTATAAACACCAAACCAAAGTCATGTCTATATTTTCTTCTTTTTTCAGGTGCTCCCAGATCATAAAAGTCAAAATCAACAGCTGGTGTTTCAATGAAAGAGAGAACAACACAGATCAGGACACTTGTAGTGGCTTAAGTGAATGGTGCCTACCATTCTCCCTGGTCGAGAACTTGAAAGTTGACTGCTATAGCTATCATTAAGACATTGAAAGGAAAGAAAGTGTCAGCAGTTAGTAATCATAGTAGGTGCGAACACGAAGAAAGTCATGCATTAAAGCATATGCTTCATATCAGCAGTTTTGAGTTAAAAATGAAGATGCTGAAAAGAAATGATACAAGAGACTGAAAGCCTCTGTTTGCTGTAAAAAAATCAAAACGTTTGCTAAATAGTAAGATTGAATATATCTCCGTGTAAACATTACCTTACCCTGAAGAATGTGAGGTTTTACAGGGTACACATTCAAAACTTTGTGGTGTTTATGTTTTGCAAATTTGTTGTAATCTATATGTTCTTGAAACTGACATTGTTTTATACTATCAGATGCAAAAGAGATAAATATATATTGAAAAGGTCACCATGTCAACGCCATTATTAGTTAGTTTTACTTCACATTTTGAAGCCGACTTTTTGGGTTGTCAAATTGTTAAAATCAAGGAGCGCTCAGGGAGCGAAGCCTGGGGCCCGGTTGTTTTACACTGGTTTATATTGCTGTTAGCTGAATCTATGTAGCAATATCCAGGGCAGATGGAGCTCTCAAGCCCTAGTCGGCAATCCATCTAAGAGAAGGAAACTCCAAACAAAAACCTAGATACATGGATTTGCCTGTTCCAGTTATGTTATGTCTGCTTTGGCAGCTGGGACAGAAGAGGCCCAAATGGCGATGCAACAGCATGATGTTGGGCACGGAGAGCATGACAAGGCAATAAAGAAGTCATGGTCATCCACTGCATCTTGGTTTAGCTCCAGATGTCTTGGCATTGACTGTCTTGCCTCTGGACCAAACTAGGTCAGGATGAAAGTGAGGTTGACTCTGCGCGCCTCTCCCTCACTGTAATCCAATTCACAGTGCATGTCATCTTACTCTTCTACACACAGTCACAGCAGCACACATAGGCAAGCCACAGAAAAAGTCGGTAGCAATAGGCGAGGGGCGTAGAAGCAGGTGAGGAAACACTGGAAGCAGCAGGTGAGGAAGCAGTGGAAGCTGCAATTGCGAACATGCATACAAGCAGATTGGTCGTATTCGTCAAGAAGGGAACAGTATGGGACCTCTGTTGTTCTATCTGCAACAGACAGTTTAAAGCTAAAATTGGTCTAATTAGTCATCTTAGGACATGGAGGTTTGATTTACCTATTCTTCTAAACCAAGTATACACACAAGATCAGATTTCGTCATCTAAAACAAGCATTCAGTTAAAAATACACTTAAAAATTGCTGTTAAATGCAACCTGGAAATTTGCCTTCTAACCTGGAAAAAGTCGGGAAAAAGCCTGGAATTTCAGTCTCCAAAAAGTGTGGGAACCCTGGATGCATTATACACTTATAGAGATTTAATTACAGTATTAATAAATGAATTCTGAGCCAAGGCACAGAAAAGAATCAAGCTGGCATATAGTATTGGCATGCCTAAATAGTGTTGATATGGATGTAAAGCTCAACACAAACTAACTAACCCTTGCCCTGCTGAGCCTGGATATGCCTTATCTTTCAAACAATGTAGAGTTTGATCAGATGGTTTCTTGGTTTCTAAAGAAGCCATCTGATCAAGATTTAATCTGAAATTCAGTTTGTGAATTTATAGGAATAAATTACATCATTTTAACACAGTTTGTGCCGAAAACTTAGAATGGGATACTGGCAACCCGGGATTGGCAAACAGTGAAGGCCCAGATCAGATGCTGCAGAACTTGACGTCTGATCTGGGCCTACATTGTTTGTAAAAGGTTCTGCCATTTTCCATATTAGGGGTTGAGGTTGACAAAACAGTGTAGACCTAGAACAGATGCCACAGAATATGGCCTCTGTCTGATCAAAGTCTACTTTGTTACTTACAGTACAGGAAATTTTTAGTCAGATGCTGCAGAATGTGGCGTCCAATCTGAATTTACACATTTTGCTTACAGTACTGAAATGTACAAGTAATAATCGAAATGTAAACAGTCTATACCGCAATTCAGGATCATTTTCCTAGCTTAAATTCCGACACAATTGGCCCACCAGTGCTGTCAGTGCTTTGAAATATGCTATTGTTTCCCAAAATAAAACTGACTTCATAATGAACTTAAGTGTTTATGCTCGAAAGTCTAATGTCATTATTTCCAAAAACGAAACTTAACGTCATTTATATTCAAATACAAAAACTCCAGTGAAAACTAACACAATTTCATGTTATCAAAAATTAGTGTTAGAAGTTTCCATGGTGAAATGGTTAAACTACTTGCCTAATAAACCAAGTTTCATGGGTTCAGTCCCATGCTTCTCCACACTTTGGGCGTTTTTGATGCCGAGAATCCACATCCTTTTGAACACAGTGACTGAATTTAAGAACAATTTTACAAAATCTCCACCTAAGTTCTTAAATGGTTCTGCTACATTGAACAAATAGCACATAGACAAAAATAAAAACATCATCAAAAGATAATACAACTTGACTCAGGTGAGCGAATTAGGTCCATCATGGACCTCTTGTTTTATTTTGTTTTGTTTTTGCTCCAACATTTCAGTGGTTTCTTGCTGTCGAGTCCTCACCATTGTTTCACCTCTGTGTTTGTTTGATCTTTGTGTTCTCGGAGATGTTACACTGATGAGTTAGGAAGCCTATGGTCGGGCCCATCGGAGTCTTACCTTTGTTTCTTTTTCTCCAGCATTTCAGGGTTTCTTGCTGTCGAGTCCTCACCATTGTTTCATCTCTGTGTTTGTTTGATCTTTGTGTTCTCGGAGATGTTGCACTGATGAGTTAGGAACCTCTGATCGAGCACATCGTTGGGGTCTTTCAGTTGGTTTTCTTTTGCTCCAGCATTTCAGTGGTTTCTTGCTGTCGACTCCACGCCAATGTTTCACCTACCTCTGTGTTTGGTTGATCTTTGTGTTCTCTAAGATGTTGCACTGATGAGTAAGGAATCTTTTGTTCGGACCCATCGGTGTCTTACTGTTGGTTTTCATTTGCGCAATCATTTCTTTGGTTTCTTGCTGTCGAGTCCTCATCGATGTTTCATCTCTGTGGTTGTTTGACACGAAGATGCTGCACTGATGAGTTAGGAGACCTTCATGTGGACTGAACATATTATTTGTCAAAATCGCGGCGGAAGTAAGGGCAAGAATTGTGTCCTCGAAAAATCGATTAAAGCCGAAAGCCCCACCCCCATCCCAAAGTGGAATTCGTTTCACTGACCGTTCCCAAGCGGTTCTACTGTCGTGGTTTATTTTTGTTATGGCTTGTCTTTAAGTGTGTTTATTGCTTATATTATTTTGTTTTGGTTAGCCAATTGGCCATTTTATGGCTTTTGATGTTTCCATTAGGGTTTAGTTGTTTCCTGTTTGTGTTCCCTTCCCTTGGTTTCTCTGATGGGAGCTGTGGATTAATTGTATCGATACCTGATCATTGCAATCACTTCTATTTTAAGTTTTGTTTGTTTGTTTGATTTGAGGTTTAACGTTCCCGTCAACACTGTTAAGGACATTTTGAAGTCGTTGCTTTTTATTTTGCTTGGGTAATATTGGCCGACATTGAGATGAAATGACGTCTTAAGCCCTGTAGCCCAATGAAACCAATGTGATTTGCATGGACGGTCCGACTCGCACCACATTTCCTGGGTAGGATTTCCTGGGTAGGTTCGATTTGCCAGAGTGTGTAATCATATAACTGACTTCAACACTCGTAATAAATTGTTAACGGCTAAACTTCTTAATCAGGGTTATCGGTACCATAAACTACGCAAAGCCTTTTAAAATTTTATAGACGTCATTCTGATATAATTTCAAAATTCAATATTGGACTTAATCTCTTCTGCAACAAGGCCTATCGGAACCCGAATTTTATGGTGACTTAGAATATAAATTTAGAAAACATTATAACCGCAATGACTTCAGCACCCAATTTCGTAAAATCATTATTCGATATAAAAAGATTGGGAACAACATAACTGTTATACGACAAACTGCATGAATGGTAGTTAACCCAATCACAGTTGACAACTTTGCTTCCCTCTTTAATTGCAAACTGGTAGGTCAGGCCTCAGATTCTATAACGGTTCCAACGTAAAGGCTTATGTTGGTTGGTACCTGATGCTTTGTCTCTGGTCGGGCCCATTGGAGTCTCACTGTTGGTTTTCGTTTGCTCCAGCATTTCTGTTGTTTCTTGCTGTCGAGTCCTCACCGTTGTTTCATCTCTGTGGCTGTTTGATTTTTGTGTTCACAGAGATGTTGCACTGATGAGTTAGGAGGCCTTCATGCGGACTGAACAAATTATTTGTGTTAATCGCGACGGACGTAAGGGCGAGGATTGTGGCCACGTAAAATCAATTTAAGTCCCCCAGTTGAATTCGTTTCCGCTGACCGTTCCAAGGCGGTTCTTCTGTCGCGGTTTATTTTTGTAATGGTTTGTCTTTGGGAGTTTGTGTCGCTTTTATTATTTTATTTTGGATAGCCTTTGCGCCATTTTTGTGGGAAAGTAACTGTTCTTTTGGCTTTCCGCTGATGCTGTTTCCGTTGGGGTCTGTTGCTTCATGTTTGTTTTTCTTTCCCTTTGGTGTCTCTGATGGGAGCTGTGGGTTAATGTATCGATTCCTGATCATTTCCTCTACTTCTAGTACGAACTCTAACCCATTACTAGTACTTATGTGCTGTCGGTTTCAACTTAAACCCACCGGTAATTTTACCGACCGTTCAAATTCGTTCCTTCATATTTTGTGTTGATGCTGCTGATTTTTTCTCTTATTATATATGTTGCTACGTTGTTAATTCTGATTGTTCCTCTTTCCGGTTGTTAAAATTTAGTTACATTTACCCTTCCAGTTTAATGCTTGTAATGTTAGTGATTCAGATCCTCCCCATTAAGTATATTGCTCCTTTTTATCCCCCGACCGAATAGGTTCGGGGGATATAGCGATCAGCCTGGCGTCCGTCCGTCCGTCTGTCCGTCCGTCTGTCCTACTGTCCGTCCGTCCGTCCGTAGACGCAACCTTGTGATGGCCATAACTCCTATACCCTTTGAGATTCATTGATGGTTCTTGGCACAATTGTTCACAAGGCCGAGACGGCGTGTCATGCGCAAGAACCAGAACTCTGGATGCCATACTTTTTAGTTATCTCCCCTTTTAATAAAATAGAATGACTACTTTGTGATGGCCATAACTCCAATACCCTTTGAGATATATTGATGGTACCTGGCACAGTTGTTCACAAGGCTACGACGGCGTGTCATGCACAAGAACCACAACTCTGGTTGCCATGGTTCTGGAGTTATCTCCCCTTCCAAGAAAATAGAGTGACAACTTTGTGATGGCCATAACTCCTATACCCTTTGAGATTTATTGATGGTTCTTGGCACAATTGTTCACAAGGCTGTGACGGCGTGTCATGCGCAAGAACCAGAACTCTGGATGCCATACTTTTTTAGTTATCTCCTCTTTTAATAAAATAGAATGACTACTTTGTGATGGCCATAACTCCAATACCCTTTGAGATATATTGATGGTGCCAGGCACAGTTGTTCACAAGGCTGAGACGGCGTGTCATTCACAAGAACCACAACTATGGTTGCCATGGTTTTGAAGTTATCTCGCTTCCAATAAAATAGAGTGACAACCTTGTGATGGCCATAATTCCAATACCCTTTGAGATATATTGATGGAACCTGGCACAGTTGTTTGCAAGACCGAGATGGTGTGTCATGCACAAGAACCACAACCCTGGGTGTCATGGTTTTTTAGTTATCTCCCCTTCCAATAATATAGAATCACTACCTTGTGATGGCCACATCACCAACACTCTTTGAGATATATTGATGATACTTGGTACAGTTGTACATGAGGTTAAGCGGGTGTGTCACGTGCAGGAACCACAACTCTGGGTACCCTTGTTTTTTAATTATCTCCCCTGACAATATAACCTTATGATGGCCATAACTCCAATACCCTTTGAGATATATTGATGGTACTTGGCACAATTGTATACAACGTTGAGACGGCGCTTCATGCCTAAGAACCACAACTCTGGGTGCTATGATATTTGAGTTATCTCCCAATATAACAGTATGACAACCTTGTGATCATCGAACCTCCAATACCCTTTGAGACATATTTGTTGTACTTGATGCAGATGTACATGAGGTTAAGCAGGTGTGTCATGCTCAAGAATTACAACTCTGGGTGCTCTGGTTTTTTAGTTATCTCCCCTGGTAATATAACCTTGTGATGGCCATAACTCCAACACCCTTTGAGATATATTGAAGGAACTTGGCACAATTGTATACAAGGTACAGAAGGGATGTCATGTGCAAGAACCACAACGGTTGGTGCTGTGGTATTTGAGTTATCTACCCTTCCAATATAACAGTATGACCAGCTTGTGATCACTATATCTCCAATACCTTTTGAGACATATTGATGGTACTTTGTACAGAAATACATGAGCTCAAGCAGGCATGTCATTTCTGAGTGCCCTGTTTTTTAGTTATCTCCCCTGACAGTATAATCTTGTGATGGCCATAACTGCAATACTTTTGTGATATATTGCTGGATCAATTCTGGTGCACTTTCTATTGGTGAACAATCCTCTGAAGGCCATATTGGCTTTTGGTCGGGGGATTTGTCATCTCTTCTGATGGCTATTTTTAGTTAGGTTTGGACCAAACTCGCGGACCAAACAAATACTTGTTTGGACCACAGTGAAAGTGAGGGTAAGGGTTTGGATCCCGTAAAGTTAACTTAATCCCACCAGTAATTTTACTGACCGCTCCAAGTCGGTGCTTTTGCTGTGGTTCCTTCATGTTTTGTGTTAGTGTTTCTATTCTTTCTTTAATCATGTGTTGTTACGTTAATTATTCTTATTCTTTCCCTCTTTGGTTGCCCATTATTAGTTACGTTTGTCCTTCCAGTTTAATGTTTGTCATGTTGTTTACTCTGATATTTTTCCCCATTATGTATATTGCTGATTTTTAGTTAGTTTGGATTATCTGAGTCACCACCTATTAGGTAAAAAGCTGCTTGTTGACTCGGTTTACCTGTTGTCCGTTTCGTTTACTGTCGTCACTCCATGTTTCGACTTTTTTTTCGTAGAGATATTGTGGGAAGAATTTGGGATCTGATTTTATCAGTTGCTGATCATTTCTCTTTTTAATTTTTAGTTCTGCGAGGAAGCATCATGCAGCCAAATCTATTTCTTCAAGCCCCGATGGGTGGGGCCGTACGATCTCAAGTATCCTATACATGTGTAAAGTTTCATCAAGCGGTTCCATATGCTACAAAATATAGGCCAAAATATTTTTTCAAGCACATGACAATGGCATATAACTCAGAATGAGAATAGCCAAAGAAACAGTATTTGCCTTCATTATATAGAGGATCATACATGAGTGTTCATGTAATATTGAATTTATTAAACGAGTTGAGGAAAAGGGATAAAATGCTCGGCAAAGACTCGCATTTTATCCCTTTTCCTCAACGAGTTTAATAAATTATTGATATAGAGGATCTTACATGAGTGTTCATGTATTATTGAATTTATTAAACGAGTTGAGGAAAAGGGATAAAATGCGAGGCTGTGCCGAGCATTTTATCCCTTTTTCTTCAACGAGTTTGATAAATTCAATACTACATGAGCACGAATGCAAGATTCTATTTATCATATGACATTTAAAACGCATTTTATTCACGATTGTTGAACAAAAATGTTCATATTCCGCCATTAGTAAACGCAACGTCGTTAAGGACGTCGTACATGTAACGTTACTGGGCGTATCTAGCTAATTTGCATATTTAATCCACTAGTGGATTATCGAATTTATTACATGGCGTTATTACATTATCAGACTCGACGTCATATGATAAAGTAGCTTTGGTAATAAATATATCTATAAAATTTCATCTGCCTATTCCATATTGAAAGAGCTACATATACAAGGGCAATAAACTCAAGGCTTGAGGCTTTCTGGTCCTTTTGGATCATTGAGTTCTTTTGGCATCATTTTGAAAATAGAGTTATGCTTAAGCCGGTGCTAGGGGCGTGGCCTGTGTTGCACATTTCAGTACTGGTCATGAACAGACTCAATAAAACCGAGTCTGCTTTTTTTGTGTATTCCTTGATTCCAAAGGATCTAACTTCAGAACTTATTGAAATAGTCAGAGCCTACAGACAGAAACAAACCATTTACAGATATACCAAAGCCAGATAACTAAAAAAAACGTATTGCCATTGGCCACAATAGGCAATCTTAAGTACCCTGTACATCTGCAAAGCTTAATCATGCTGTTCCATATACTGCAGAAATATAGGCCAGAAAACTGTTTTTTAGATATGATAAGGACAGATAACTCAGAAGTAAAATTACCAGAGAAGCAGCTCTTGCTTACTTTGTAGTAGTTTTAGTGTATTCTACGAGTTTCATCTGCCTATTCCATTTTCTTTCACAGCGCGCCTATATAGGCAATGGAAAATAACTGTGTTTTATTCTACAACAAATCACGGAAAGGAAGAGTGTGACGAGTCACGTCATTTAAAACTGCAAATTTATGACGTTACTAGTCGATTTCCTTGACGTTAGACGGTGTAACGTCATTTTTTCGCATCGAAAACGTTAGAAAGGGATATAAATGCACGTGTTTCAGTCGATAATTTCAGCGGGATTTCTTCCAACAATGGCGAAAAGTTGTGAGATTTTGAAGGAAACAACAGCATTATTGCAAATTTTCAGCGTGTCAGAATCGAAATAGATCAGCTCTTGTTTGTAATTTGTTGAGCAATAAATCACAGTTTGTCGGTCAGTTGTAAATAAACAAATCACGCGCTACGCGCTCGTGATTTGTCTACTATACAACTGACCTCCAAACTGTGATTTAATACTCAACAAATCACAGCTAGAGCTGATCTATTTCTTAATTGAAAGGAGCTACATATGCAGGAGCTGTTACCTCAATACTAAAAATAGACAGTGTATGGTCACTTTAGTTTTCTAAATATTTGTCAAGTTTTATCAGGGTATTCAATATAGTAAAGGGCAGATGACTCATAAACCAGAATTGGCACTGTGACTGTCACAGGCCATCAACAGCTTCCTCAAGTGTTTATACATCTGTAAAAATGAAACAGGCAAAAAAGCCATTTTTCACATCCATAATGGGCAGTTCACTCAAATCAAAGATGGTGAGTATGGTGGTCTTTGGCCACAATATACTTCCTTTAGTGATCTATATATAGGTGGAGTTTCATCAATATATTACATTTACTAACGGAATAAAGAGTCCAAATATCATTTCATGGAAATTGTTAAAGGCCATCTCTCCGCGAAATGTTAACGCATTTTGCCCCTTAACATTCCCCAACCCAAAATTCCCTTATACCAATGAATATGCAATTTTTGGAGAGAAGCCGTGGAAAAAAATATTCAACCTATCGATCGGAAATGCACCAAAACCAATTATTAGGAACTGACAAGGGACATATCTTTGTCAAAAGTTGACGGATTTGGCGTATAAGAATCCCAGACCACAAATCCCAATATGCGTCCTTAAGTGCCTTATACAAAATAGAAGTGAAGGCAATGATCAGCAATCGATACAATTAACCCACAGCTCCCATCAGAGACACCAAAGGGAAAGAAACACAAACATTAAACAACTAGACCCTGATGGAACTATCAATAGCGGAAGTGCTTTCCCACAAAAAGGTCAATTGGCTATCCAAAACAAAATAATATAAGCAATACACACACCCAAACACAAAAATTAACCACGACAGAAGAACAACTTTGGAACGGTCAGTGAAACAAATTCAACTGGGGGGGGGGGGGGTATAAATCTATTTTACATGACCACAATCCTCCCTCTTACATCCGTCGCGATTTAATACCAGTTCAATTGTTAACAGCCACAACTCTGCCAAATGTTAACAAATTTAGCCCATTTACAATCCCTAACCACATACAATGTATTCCCAATACCAATGTATATGCAACAGCTGACGAAAATTCGTGGAAAGATACTCAAATGATCGATCGGAAACGCCCCTAAACCAATTATTTGAAACTGCAAAGGGCCATAACTCTATCAAAAATTGCCGGATTGTGTCCTTTAGCAATCTCATACCACTCACTGTCAGCATAGAAGTGTACACAAATTTTGAAAACAAACGGCGTGAAAAATATACTCAAGTTCGGAAATGATGCGGAGGGACGGACGGTCGGTAGTTCAGCCGGTTGGTCGGGCGGACGGACGGACGGGTGGGTATAAAACAAAGTGTCGCGGGCGGACAAACAGACAGAGGGATGGACAACGTAAAAACAGTATATTCCACCATAAACAAAGTTTGCGAGGTGTTGGCCACCAATATCTCATAACATTTCATTTCATCCCCAACTTCCATTACAGTTTGAACAAATTCCATCGATTGATGCATGAGATAAGTGCACGCAAGCTAACGAGTACCCACAATCAATATTTAAGAGCAGAAATAAGAAAACTAAGGTTTACCCCTGCAAACCCCAGTTTTACTATATAAAAGTGGGGTTCCAGGGGGTCAAAATTATAAAGGCGTGTTTTCGTGATGCTTTGAA